>PVIY010031803.1:0-29582 GCA_004026745.1 Myrmecophaga tridactyla | reverse complement strand
GTATGTATAATCTTTTTTTTTCTGTTATCGCTTTATTTCTTTATCGGCTGTCTTTTTATTTCTTTTTCTGAATTGATGCAAATGTTCTAAGAAATGATGAATATGCAACTATGTGATGATATTGAGAATTACTGATTATATATGTAGAACGGAATGATACGTTAATGTTTTTGTTTGTTCTTAATTTTTTAAATAAATTTAAAAAAAAAGAGTTAGTCATTGATGAATACAGGCATTTCAATGTTTGCAAACAGTTCCCTTGTACAACTCTATTAGCAACCTACATTTCACCCACAGCACTGAAGTGCTACACAGTTCATAGAGACAAATTGTCAGGAGGTATCAAAAAATAGGAATGTTATTATTTAAATGCTAGAGGGTCTCGTAAGATTGATTTGATTAGAAGAAAAATAATTCTCAAATATTACATGATAATGGTAATAAGAGTTAACATGTGCTCAGGCCTTATTATGTGCCAGGCACTCTGCTAAGTGCTTTACCTGTTTACGGCATTTAATGCCCACAGTGACCCTTTGAAGTAGACACTATCCTTCTTGACAAACTCAGACATTATAATTCTTATAGTGTGAAGACAACTTTAATCATAATTTACCTTATAAATATTTTTACTGAACTCTCCTCTTCCTAGAAATAACTTTTAGTAGCAGAAACAGACATATAAATAAAACAAAACAAGAAAGAAACAATCACAAAACCAGACATTTTACACTTTTCTCTCCCCCATCTAACTAGGCAGGGAATTCCTATATCACACTCGATTTATTTTTCCTCTTTTATTCATACCTACTTAGGCTCACACAGTTTATTCTTATTAGAAGTCTCTCCCATTCAATGAATCAAACAAGCGGGTGGCTTTCTTTTTCTAGGGGTGAATTTTAAAAAATCAGATTAATCCAATGCACCTCTTTAGGGCTATGAACAATTATCATTTTCCAGGGAACTATCCAGCTTATACTAACTGGCTCATAGATGGCGATGCCTGGGCCACAGAGCAATGCAGCAGGGGGAACAAAACTCTCAATCAGGCAGATCTGATGCTTTACAACCTCATAATCTTCAACTTCACCGGTATCCATCTGGCAATTCTATTTCCAAGATTGGTTCTTTATTTTCATTCATTTTTCTTGGCAGTTATATGAAAACGTCTCAAATCACAGCAGAGTGTGGACAGTATGCCGCCATTTTCATGCACACTTGTGTATACACTGACTGTGTCTATAAATGCCATCAGGAACTGCTAACAGTCTCTGTGAGGAAGGAAAGGGGCCTGAGGATCAGGGACAGATGATCAACTCTGCGTTTTATGCCCTTTTGTACTTCTGGGATATTTTTTACCACATGCATATATAACCAACGTTTTCCACTGCACTCAAGCCTCTACTCTGCCACCTAGGTGTTCTTCATGGATGACCCTGTATCTCTTCAGGGAAAGTCAAGGCTATACAGCCAAGAACTCTTTGCATGTTCTACAGTCATATCTATATACTCACTGGCATATTCTTTCATCCTCCCCTCTCACAATGGAAGATATGTCTCTTCCTACTCAAGATTCATCTTTCCCTTCCTCCTGTATCTGGGATCCCATCAGGCCTCCCTGCATTACTTATCTACTCTTCCCTGACCCAATGTTCCAAATTCACTCTCGACTTTCTCTATTAGCAATGACACTTACTTAAGCCTTTCCCATTAAAAAAAAAAAATCTATCCATCCAACCCACATACTTTCTCAATGATCAACCCTCTCTCTCTCTTCCCTTTCACAAAGTTCTTGAAAGTTTATCTGCAATAACTTTCTCAAATTCCTCTCCTATATAGTCCTTCAGAGAAACTGGATCTTGTTTCCCAGAGCTCCAACCACTCCATGGAAACCGCTGTCTCCACGATTCATTCATTTATTTTTTTAAATCTTGTTTATAAATCTGATGGATATTTTAAAATTCTTGACCTTCTATGATGTTAGTGGGAATCCACAGGCATGAAAATAATGTAGTGTGGCCTTCCCAGAGAATTTAAGGCAGTAGCCACTGAACATATTCTTAATGTAGGATAGTATACAGAAGTTGTAAAGATTTTGTAATGAGGAGATGGACAATGAGGAAAAGAAAAATCAGAAAGTGAGAATTTTAAACTGCTTGGAGAACTGTATAGAAAAGAAGTGTGCCAAAACGTCTACTCTGAAGTCCATGAAACATCTGTAAAATGATTGAAAAGATAAAGCAATACTAATAGACTTAAATTAGATAAGAGTTAACTGAAATTAATTTTAAAAGAGAATGAAAAGAATACTTGCATTTAATGTGATAATATGTAACTTATACAAATAATTCCTTGCGATAAAGGATCACCACTAAGGTCCCAATAGCTAAATGAGCAAAGGGCATGTAAAAATAAATTATACAAAAGGAAATATAAATAAATATCAATAGTAATAAAAGAAATGGAAGATTTAAAAGGGCAGAGGTCAGTTATGAACCTTTTAAATAGAAACAGTGAATGAACTAACACACACAGACAATGTAAATTAGTGTATTTTTCAAAAGAAATTTGGCACTTCTAAAAGAATTAGTTCAAAAGAAGCTAAAAGTCATAAGCTCCAAAATGTTTGCTACAGCACTAAGATTCTGAAAATTCCTTCAGAAAGCACAATCAATGATTAGCTTCCAGGAATAACTTAGTTGGAATAAGAGGTTCCAAACTTCATCTGGTTTTGGTAATCCAAGAGCAGTAAGAGACAGTGACAAGCAACCATCTATGCTTCAGAATGAAGGAAAATTATAATTAATGCTACTAAGATAGAGGAATAATTCTAACAATAAACAGTTACTCAGCCAAGTCTGGGATGTTTTCATAAATCAGAATTATTCAATAAGAATTATCAGAGTAGAATACAATGACCACTAAAAATTTGTTTAAAAAACAGACAAAACACCCAAAACCCATTTTTAAGCTCTCTCTTTTATTTAAAAATTTTTTTCTCTCTTTTATTTTAAATAAAAGATATGATTTGCTGGACTGCAAATAATTGTGCCCCAGGTACTTTCGGGCTTTCAACCATACCCTCATTACGATGGAAATAATAAAAATAAACTGAATAAGGATAAAAAGGTTGCTTTATTCTTTTGCAGGAAAAAAGTCCTAACAATTAAAACATACATGCCTTTGTGATTGTGAAAACCTTGTGTCTGATGCTCCTTTTATCTACGGTATGGACAGATCAGTAAAACATATGGATCAAAAATAAATAAATAATAGGAGGAACAAATGTTAAAAAAAAATTAATAGATGGATACATGGGGGAAAATGTACCTATTGCAAACTCTGGACTATGGTTAACAGTAATATTTTAATATTCTTTCATTAACAGTTAACGAATGTACCACACCAATACTATGGGTCGGTGGGGGGGGAGGGACAAAGAGTATGGGAGGAGTTGGGTTTTATTTTCACTTTTATTTCCTTTCTGAAATAATAAAAATGTTCCAAAATTGATCATGGGGATGTACGCAGAACTACGTGATGACACTGTGAGCCACAGATTGTACACTTCAGGTGGTTTGTATGGTGTGTGAGTGTATCTCAATAAAACTGTATTAAAAACAAAAACTATACATGCCTTTTTAAGATGTGCTAGGAATAGAGCCTTTACAGGATAACAAATTAAGATGTTCTAATTCATGCAGACAGATAATTCTTACCCATGGAAGTAATACTCCCATAATTCTCCTTCCTGTCATCCCTATAAAGGTTCTTCTGGGACGGGTCCAAATGTCCCCATTCCTCCAGGATGAAGGATACAGCCACATCAGCCACATCTTCAATTTTCACCAACTTCTGAAACATGAGATCTCCACTAAGTTCTCATTCCCTATACCCAAGTATGCAGTGGTGGTAAGAAGAGGGAACATTAAGCAGAGAAATAAGGAGAGGGCCTATGCCTCAAAGGAAACAGGGAGTTATCAGATGGAAAGGAAAAAGACCAAAAGGGAATTTAGTAAAAACTCAGTCTGGTCTCCAGTTAAAGAAATGAGAACTCCTTACAAAGGTCCAGTTTTAAGGCAGGTAACTGTCAGAGGATAGACACGGGTCCTTGCTGGGGGCAAAGGGATGCCAGCTCACCTGGGACCCAGCCGAGAGAAGTGAAGATGTCAGTTCCTGGTCTCTAAGGCTGTCTTTCAGGGGAAGGGAAGGAACTTGGAGAACAGGAAGGGCTGAAGGAGGAGAAAAAGAGGTTAAAGTAAGAAAAACTTTGGCCAGTTCTTATTGCCATCATGCCCCTCTTTTGTTCAGTAATCTACAATGGCTCCTGGCTGCATCAAGGCCACATCCTTCTGCTTGGCAAGCAAGGCTCTCTACATCCTATCCTAACATCTCCCTCTTCCCGCCAAAAGACTTCCTGCTTTGGTCAGGATAATCTCTGCAGATGAGTCTTAGATAGCACCATACCCATACATTTACTACACTTTGCTCTGCCAAAATAAATTCTCATCTTCTCAAAGAACCAAAGCAACCCCCTTCCCAGTAGCAGCATTCTCATTGCCAGGGCTTCTTAGGCTTTAATATGCAAATACCTGCAGATCTTATTATAGGGCAGATTCTGACTCAGTAGGTCTGGGCATCATCCGCATTTCTAACAAGCTCCCAGGTGATGTCCAGGTGTCACCATTGTGTGCCCAGGACCACACTTTGATTAGTATGATCTTAATTCACATTTTCTCCCTTCAAGGAATTACAATGGTGGTCTCATAGTCAAGAAGTGTGTATTAAATCTGCTCAGTGTCTTATAGGAAGAGGGAGATTAAATAATTCATGTCTTTAAAAACTTTACTGTTTAATGGCGAGGGCAGAAATGTAAAGATGGAACTTCACAATTGAACTCCAGCAAGTTCCAACAGGAACATAGAGGAAGGAACACCACAAAGTGGAGAGGGCGAGGGGTGCATGGGGGTGGTGGGATGAGGATGTTTTCCAGGCAGAGTGACTAGCAAGTGCAATGCCTGGAGGTTCTGACTTCTGGATGTTGATGACCATCTGACCCTCTGACATCACCTCCTCTAGTTCTTTATCTAAATCTGGGGCTCATCAGATTTCATTGCTTATGTACGCCTTACTTGGACAGACCTTGAACCCCGACCATTGTAGACCTTGCTATGGCTTCCTCAGTCCTGGAGATACACGTAGTTTGTTTATTTTTGGTGACTAGGAAATAACTAGCAATGACACAAAAAGGAGATGGTTAAGAGAAGGGATCTGAAACCAGGAATGGTTAAAGAGACAAAAAGGACTTGAAGAAAGGGATGATCACACTCCATATGTGAGCAGACACTAATTTGGTTGGGATAAAGAAACTGGCTGACGTCTGGCTAACAGGGCAGAGAAGAGAAGAAGAACTTAGGAAAAGAGAAGAAAAGAGTAGCTTGATCTGATGAGACTCTGAAAATGAGTGATTACAGAAGGACAGGATTTTCAGCTTAGGAGAAACTGGTGGCATAGCAAAGGCAGGACAGTTCAGAATGGGTTAAAGTATAAATTTAGAGTCAGACTGCTTGGGTTAAAATCCCTGCTCTGTGACTAAAGAGACAATGATGATTAAATTCAAAACATCATCCTGGAGTGGATCAAATAATGGAGAAAAGGCTCAAAAGAACATTACTGGGACATAGGAAAGAGCTGGGATATAGACTGTTAACCTTTATAACAATAAATTCATTGAACTTGTGAACTATAACAAGGATGTTATAAGGGAACATCCTTGCTCTTAAGAAATGTACCAAGAAGTATTAAGTGATCAAGGAGCATGATATGTACAACCTACTCTCAAGTGTTTACAAAACAGATAAATAGATAAATGGATAAATGAATGGATGGATGGATGGATGGACAGATAAATGGATAAAATGATATGGCAAATGTGGAGAATCTGGGTGGGGGTATATATATACGTTGACATTGTCTGTATGGGTTTTATATTAACCTTTCTAGGCTTAAGCTTCCAAATTTCTAACATGGGGATAATAACATTTCATTGGGTTACTGTGGGGATTAATCTGTTACTCCAACAAGGTCTACTGGATATAAGCTTAGTTTCTGAGTTTCTTCTTTGAGCAGTTTTGACTATTTTTTAAGGATGGCTATTTTACAACTTTTACTCTTTTAGAGGTTTTCTGAAGAATAAAAAGAAAATTTATTTCATTATTTTTATAAAGTAGAATAAAACTCATTCTGTCTTGTAATTTCTATATGGGTCCACTGGACCCTTTAATAATCTAAGATACATTTCAGGATCTCAGGGATCTTATTTTTCCCGTATCTTGAAATATTGTTCTATTTCATCATTACAGAACTTATTTCATTATTGCTAGTCATTTTTTCATTAACTATTCCCAACTATGCCAAAAAAAAGACTAAAATAATTTAAAAATTGAAAAATAATAGAAATATTTAGGGATTATACAATAGTGAAATAATCATCATTCTTCACTATTATTATTGCATTGCTCAAAGTATTGTATTATCCTCCAAGAAGGTATAAAGGAAGACTGTTGACAGCTGCTTTTAGCTTCCAGTAAACACAGCTGAGGATTCTTCATTGCCCGCCCACATGGGCAAAGAGAAGAAAATTTGCAGAGGAAGACATTTCACTATTAGACAAATCAGGAGAGGAATGCAGAGAGACAGACAGCAGCACCCTCCCTAATGATAATGGTGAAACTGAAAGTATAAGTGAAACCTTAGAAGAAGAGTCTTCAAATGATAATATCCCAGATGAATTTTCTCAAACTCAAGAATCAACGATGAATAAGGTGTTTTTAATTTCAAAATGAAAATATGGCACTCTCTCATCCAGTGAGTCATTCAACCGGAAGGGCTTCATCATGCAATTTTTTGTGACAATATCCTAGACGTGAGACCGTATTCCTTCATCTTTTATGGTGTTTATGCCCCCAAAATGTGCTTGAGACAAAGAGATTATTTGTTATAACAATGTCTAAAAAAGGTTGTTTTTCACTACACTTTGATTCTTACTTCTGTAAATTATTCATAAAATAACAAAAACACAAAAAATAAAAATGATGATTTAGACACAGATGGTAAATGGTCAGGACTATTTTTCCTGATACAGCAAAGGTTAAATGAGTTTATATAGGTAAAACACTTAGAGCAGCTCCTGACACACACCGAGCAGTGTATCAGCAACAGAGGTTTGCTGCTATCATTTTTACTAGAATGAAAGGAAAACTGAAAAAGGTTAGGGCGATGGGGCATGTCAAAGGAAAGCCCTGACCACTAAAAGGAGTTTAGAAGAAAGTATGGGGCAAAAGAAAGGCAATACAAGCCCGCAATCCCTTACCCACAATTCTGAAAAGCTCTAAATACCAAAACTTTTTTGTCATTAAATTTGGCACTGAACTAATTTGATAGTAAAACGTGACCTGACCTGATGAGAAGTTATTTAAACTTTCATTTAACCCACTACTGTAAATATGCCTTCATTTCACAGGAGAAATATAAAGGGGTTGAGCATAGTTTTATATTACTTTACTAAATCCAAAAAATTCTTTACCAAAATCTGAACAATTCTGGATTTTAAAATATATCTGATAGCAAGGGATTGTGGACTGATTAGGGATTGTGGACTTGTGTACATATATCATAATAAGTATGATAATCAGCTGTTTTCTTCCTTGAGGTGCTTAATTCTGGTTCATAAAATTTTAAAAACTAGAAAAGAGAGAGAATAAATATTGTCAAGATCACTGGGAAGCACTGCTTCAAATAAGATTTCACGGGGAATGGCGGATGAGCTAGAAGTGAATGCAACTAGGGATTGGACAGCTTTTTTTTTTACATAAGCATTAAGACAAGATAATCTATGCCGTAGAACAGAAAGAATGTTGCAAAACAAGTGTGACGTTTTGTAGATCTGTTAATAGCCCCTGTATCCAGAGCTGTCATAATCTGCATTACTGCTTTTGAAGAACAGCTACAGCACAGTTCTCAGCCACCCTATAAGCTGACTTCTCTTTTAACACCGCGGCCTCAGCTCCAGGTCCCCAGCCCTTCCCAGCTGCAGAGAAGCTGCCCCAGCCTAAAGGCTCTTCTGCAGGCACCTCTTCCCACATGGCCGTGGCCCTGGCTCTCGAGCCACACTGTTCCACAGAACCACGGGTTCTCACCATTCTCCTCCAGAAGACGAGGTTTCTGTGGCTCTTGGTCAGGCTGGGTGTCTGTAGGGAGGAGCTGGTCACTGAAGAACTCCTGCACAGCTCCAGGTGGCACCATCTTCTGAGGGAGCACATCAGGACACGCCACAATCTAACAACCACAACCACAACAAACCATCACAGGTTACACAGAGGAGGCTATGAATGAATTTAGTAGATTTGACATTATTCTTTCATTCATTCCTTTGTCAGATATTTAATGTGTGTCTATAATGAGCTAGATGCTGATTATGCAGGAGGTTAATAAACATGGTTATGTCTAGTTAGTGAAGACTTTCATTAGACATATCAATATACAAATAAATACATAAATACAAAAGTGCTATATGTTAGAAAGGAGAAGGTGGGGCTGTGAGACTGAACAACACACACAACCAGCTTTAGATTGGGTGGTTAGAGAAAGCTTTTCTGTGGAAGTGTCACTTAAATAAATGCCTAAATGATGAGAGGAAGCCAGTTAGGAGAAAAGTAGCAAGCAGAGTCCTGGGCAAAGAGGACAGAAGCAAAGACCCTCAGGCAGGAAAAGTTTGGTGCAATTAAGGGACTTTAAGGTCAATGTGAGCAACATTTAGTGAAGGGGGAAGAGAAGTGAGAAATAAGATTGGAAAAAAAGTTACAGGACTGACAAAGTTCCACCTGGTTCCCTAGTGGACCAGGTACAAGTAGAACATACCAGCACTGAGAGTGAAGTCAATCCACACCTAGAGTTCTACCAGTCTCCATCTTTCTGTTCTTAGCTGGTGCTCAACCCTAGAGTACACACAATTACTCTGCCACAGCCATTCTCTACAGTCTGCCTATTCTGGAAGGTACTAGGCTTAGTGGCAGCTGGCAGGTAATGAGAACCTGCATTGAGAAAGAGCTGCCAGGACCCCCCCTACTCCCACCTTATGTTTAAATTTTATCCCTCCCAGCACTGGTAAAATGCGGAATAGGAGTTACATTAAGAGGCAGCTGAAAAATAGCTGTGGCACATAACACTCTGTACGAACATTTGTGTGTCTCTGTGTCCTTGTGGGAGCAATCAGAAAAAGGGTTAAGATGATTCCAAGTATGACAAAGGGCACCTGGGCACCAAAGGAGCAAAAAGCCCTTGAAGGCCACTGAGATCAGAAGAAAGAAACTCAGGGGGGATAAAAGATAAGGCTTGAGAAAAGACGTGGAAGAGATAAGAACTGCTCGGAGATAAAGCTAAGGAAAAATGTAAGGGGTACCAGAAGGCAGCCAGAGAGAAAAGCAAGCAAAGCAAGCTGTGGGAGGCACTTGGGAAAATCCTCTATATGTGCCTGAAATCCCTGACTCCCACCAGGAAATGATCTTTCTCTGCGCCCTCCGCAAAGAGGGGCTGCATTTCACAACAAGGTAAGTAAATGGATAATAAGTGCTAGAAATCCTCAGTTAAAAAATCTCTCATTTTAAACTATGCTTTGGAAAATTTATTTCTGTAAAACGGTAGGGAAAAGTTTGTCCGTTAGTGTCCCAAATTAAGGTTAAAAAATAATTAACTGGGGCAGGCCACAGTGGCTCAGTGGCAGAGTTCTCACCTGCCATGCCGGAGACCCAGGTTCGATTCCTGGTGCCTGCCCATGCAAAAAAAAAAATAGTAATAACAATAACTGGTTGTCACTACAATTCTGCCCTGATGGAAGTGACTCAAAGGTTCAAACATTCCCGTCTTCAGGAGAACCAGGTCTTCAGGAGACCCTGACCATACAGCTTCAGGGTAAGGAGCAGCCTCCCCTGTGTTCTACTTGCATCAGAGAGTGATCTAGACCAATATAAGAGCCTGACGTTGGTCTGGAATATTGGAGTATCCCTCATTCAGAGAGCAGGAACGAGAGACTACTGCCTTACATGGCAATGCAATGGGGTTCTAAAGAATGTGGAAAATTCTCTAACTAGCTTCAAACACTTTTAGTCCTAGAACCTCATGATTTTTGTTTCGTTGCTATAAAAAAAATTGAGGTTTAGGAGAGCACGAGGCTAGCAGGAAGAGGAAGGTAGAAAGTCCAGCTATCAATGAGTATAAGAAAGGCTTTGAAAAAGACTTTCAGAAGTTTTTCTCCTTTTAATATTTTAAGCTTCAGAATCCATTTTATTAAAAAAAAAATTAAAACAGTACATGTAAACATGAAACTTCTGCAGAGTAATTCAATTAGCTTTAGGCCCTCCATTAACCTACTTTTTTTGTTTTGTATGTTAAAATTTTATTGTGGAGCATATATAAAACATAAAACTTTCCATTTTAACCACTTTCAAGTATACAGCTCAGTGTTAGCAATTACATTCACAGTGTTGTGCTCCCATCACCACCATCCATTTTACCAAAACTTTTCACGATGCATTTCTTTTTTTTCATCATATAGTTGTGTATTCACCGTCATGGTCATTTTTAGAACAGGTGCATCACTCCAGAAAAAGAAATAAAAAGACAAAAGAAAAAGCCCATACATCCCATACCCCCTACCCCTCCCTCTGACCACTAGTATTGCAGTCTACCCAGTTATTTTTTTTTTAACCCTTTATACCCTTCTATTCTGCCCTTATTTTTCAACTCATTTGTCCATACCCTGGAAAAACGGGGCATCGGACACAAGGCATTAACCCACTTTCACATGTATCTCTATAACCATGGAGTTGATTACGTTTATAGCTGGAATCTATTTAATAAGGTGTTTGTTTCTTGCTGTCAACAAGAAGTCATATTCATTATAAAGTTGCAGATAGGCTGAAACATGAAATGATGGAAAAGATACCGTGAAATCTCTAATGGCAAACACTGGAGTGGTACATAAATATCACTTGTGATAGAATTCAAAACCTCATTAAGGCTTTGACAGAATTTTTGATGAGTAAACTGATGAAGCAACTAAACAGAAACAGAGTCAGAGGAAAAGAAAGACAATGAGCATAAGAACACGTCAGGCTCCCCAAACCATTCACTAAAATACAGCTGGGCCTCAGGTAAACTGCTTGGATTAAACCAAAACCATTTTGAATTTTGAAAGTTGAAACAAGATAAGGTTATTGGGAACCTTAACCTAAGGCCTCAGAAAGTCCTGTTACGCGATTTCGTATAAATCTGCAGGAAGTATATGCAAAAGGAGGAAAAGCACTTGGGAAAGAAGCCCAAAGATCCTTCCACTGGTCAGAGGCTCACAGTGGCCTATGCATGTGATGAATACCATGGGTTAATTTACTTAGTACCCACTAACTGGCTGCCTGGAGTGAAATGCCGAGGTGCAACGGTGGCTCAGTGGCAGAACTCTCGCCTGCTATGCTGGAGACCCGGGTTCAATTCCCGGTGCCTGCCCGTGCAAAAAAAGCTAAGGAGGGTGAAACAGAACCCCAGAAGGAACCTGGTTCCCCCTGACTTCGGAAGAGCTGCATCAGACCTCAGACTCTGAAGAGGGGAGTGGGGACTTCCTGTTACTCCCATCTGAAAGCAGTCCTATTTGAACAATGTTATCTCATTCGGTATCTTCTTACCAATCCTATGAAGTATGCATAAATTCTATTTTATAGGAGAGGAACTGAGGCTGGAGAGAAAACCTGACTTGCCTGTGGTCACACACACACAGTAAGTGGGTATCATGCTGCCATCCTCAACCACGGCTCGGAAAGTGCTCTACAAAGCCGGAAAAACTTAGGATCTATTCCCAAGAGCTGAAAAAGCTATATATGGAAAACTTCAAATGGCCAGGAACATCAACTGAAAGATTATTCTAAACCATAGGATAATTCACTAGTGGGGCTGCGTAGAAATTAAATATTCATAAAATCGCCTTCAAATATAAAAACAAAAAAGGGAATAATGGAAGGAAAGACCCCACTTAAGATAGCAACAATAACTACAGAAAAAGTTTAAAAGCTTAGGAATAAAAATAACAAAATATGCAAGATCTCTATGAGTAAAAGTCAAAATGCTTCAGAGGGACACCACAAAAAAGACAAATGGAAAGGTATACAGTCATAAGAAGATGCAGCAACATAAAGATATTGAGCCTCTTAAATTAACATATGACAATGCAATGTCAGCAAAAATACCAACAGAATTTTGGGGGTAGGAGAAACTAAATAAGTAATTCTAATGTTCTTACGAGAAAATGCTGGAAACATAATTGGAGGGGTAGAGGGAGAGATACCAAAACATCTGATAGAGCTCAAATAATTAATACACTGATATATAAACAGATAATAAAATGGACAAAACAGAACAGAAATAGACACAAATACATACTATAGAAGCTGCTGGGGCAACTGGGTAGACATTTACAAAAAAAAAAAAAAGTTGTAACCACACCAAACGTCTAACACCAAAATAAATTCCAGATGGACCAACTGCTTAAAAGTGTAAAGAAATTAGAGAAGAAACTATGAGAAAAATTTCTGTAATATTGTAGTAGAGAAGTACTTTCTAAGTATGGTATAAAACCCAGAGCCCTAAGATAAAAGATCTAAACTGAATGCACACACAAAAAATTGCAAAACAATAATCTCCATAAGCAAAGACAAGCAACAAACTGGAAAAGTAATATTTATAACTCATATGACAGACATAGGGCTTATTTTTTTCTAATAGGTAAAGAATATAAACATAATTCACACAAAAAAAGGCTAATACAATTAGCTCTTAAAAATATGTACTGTGCAGAGAAAGTAGGGTTTAACAAATGAGTATGTTGTTGAATCATTATATTGATACTTCTTTTAGCCTCCAGTATCTTAGAGCAGTTAGAAGTAAAAACCTAAAATTGTGGAATTGCAACCCATACCAAACTCTGAAATCTGTTCTACAACAAATTGTTGTGCTGTGCTTTGAAATGCATTGCTATTTATGTATATGTTATTTTTTACAAAAGAGAAAAGAAAAGTAAATAGTGATGATTAAAAAAAAAAAAAAAGATACTCCTTGATGGAATGGCAGCCCATGAAAAACTCTGGAATCTGTCCTGTAATTATTTATTGAAGAGTGCTTTGAAACCATTGCTTTTTTCTTTCTTTGCTTTGTATTTATGTTATATTGTACCATAAAAATATTAAAAATAAATATAAGCCAATATACTGTGATCAAACTCACTCACACTTAAGTTAAATTAAAATTAGACAGAAATGGAATATTTAATCTTTCAGAATGGCAACAATCAAAAAGTTTGATTCCATAATGTTTTATAAGGCTGAGGGCAAATGCAACAAATAAAAAACCCTCTTACACGTTGCTGTTGGGAATATAAATGTGTCTAACCTCCAGAGAGGGCAACCTGTCAACAGCTATTGAAATTACAAATGCATGTGGTTCTTAGCCAGCAATCTGACTTGTAATAACTCATTCTACAATTAATGACGTATATAAAGGATATTCATGGCAACCAAGTTTGTTGTGGTAAAAATTTAGGAACAATCTAAAGGAACAATCTAAATGTCCTCCTGTAGAAGTTAAAGAAATATGGTACATCCATAAATGGAATATAAGTTTCAAAGAGTGAGGCACCTCTATTTGCATTGATGTGGGACAAATCAAGATATAGTGTAAGAAAAAAGCATCTGGTGGGATAAAAACATTTGTGTGTGCTTCTAAGCATGTCACAGACATAAGCTTATATTTACTGAATACAGTGTACCATTATACAAGGATACAAAAGTATTAATATAAGAGTGATTGCTTCTGGTGAGGAGAACTAGGCAGTTGGGGGATTAAGGGTGGGAGGCAAATTTACTTTTCACTACACTCTTAGGTACCTTTTGAATTTTGTATCAGGTCATCCAAACAAATAATAATAAATAAAATTGCAGAGTATCTTCTCCAAGGTGACACACTGGATAGTGCTTCCTTTGCTGGAGTGGCAGGAAATCTCCACAGTGCACCAGGAGAACAAAGGAATATGAATGAAGCACCCACAAGGCTAAGGATCTCATCCCTGCCCACCAGCACCTTAACTCTCTTTCCTGTTTCCTCACTGCTCATGTGTCTTCGACTCACCTGCTGTCCGCGTTCCTCCAGCTCTCTCTGAATGTTTTCAACCACAGCCACAGCCTCTTCCCCGCTTTCTGGGTGATGTTCTCTCACCCAGGTCTGAAACTCTTGAGGCAGGATGGTCAGGAACTGCTCCAGCACCAACAGCTCCAGAATCTGCTCCTTGGTGTGCAGCTCGGGTCTCAGCCACTCACAGCAGAGGACACGGAGTTGGCTGAGGGCCTCCCGGGGTCCTGATGCCTCATGGTACTGGAAGTGCTTGAAGCGCTGGTAAAAAGTCTCAAATGCTGGCGGATTGTACTCCTGCATCCAGGTGCAGTCTTCTTCTTCCACCTTCACTATGAGGAGGTCTTCCTGCTCCTGTGAAGTCTGAGTTGGAGGATCTAAGTCTATAACTTCCTGGGAGTCTGTCATTATCATTCCAACTCAGAGGGAAGTCTCTCCGGGGTAGCTCTGATCAAATTCTTTTCAACTCTTCAAGATCTTACGGACACCTTTGATTATGTACAACCTACTGATATAATGGAAAACATTTTTAGCAAAGCGAGATGACAAGGGTCATCTATATACTATCGATGACCACTCAACAGTATAGGTTACTTAAAAACATGGGCTACAAGGCAGTCATCACTGCACCCACAAAATAATTACTAATAGAGGATACTGTCGACATTTACAAAACGTAAAGGAGAGCTATAAACATCTGACATCGGGCCCAACGCAAAACACAATTTTAGAGATGAAGAACGTTTAGACTTCATACAAATAATAGGGCAAGACTTACTAACTAGTTCAGATGCAGCTGTTCCTTTCCTCTACCGCAAGGCAAACTTAAGTCAGAACAGGGACTAGAAACCTTGCAATGGTCAAAATTGGACCTGTCTTTCAAGCCACAAGGGCCTGTCAGATCAATGGGATACTTCATTGGTCCCGAAGAGGAGCAGGATAATGGGTACAGATTTGGACCTGGATTCCTTGGAATCGCCCTTGACCGATACCCCGAGACTGGCCGGGTCAAGGTTAGGGACAGGACCCCCGCCCATACACAATGCCCCCGCCCCTCTCCCCCTCAAGGCCCCGGTCCCGGGTAGCTCTCCTGGAAGATCATGCGCCCCATAGCCGAGGCTGGGAAGATGGGTTTCTTCTTACAAACGGAGAGAAAACCGAAGCCAACACTCGCCAACACTTCCTCGCCGGAAGTAAGCAAGTCCAAGCCTGCCCAACTGGGTTGTGCCATAATTCCCACGTCCGAGTCCTCTCTAGGAATCCCGGAGGTCTTCGCCTCGCA
The DNA here is from genome assembly GCA_004026745.1 of Myrmecophaga tridactyla. Lineage (NCBI taxonomy): Eukaryota > Metazoa > Chordata > Mammalia > Pilosa > Myrmecophagidae > Myrmecophaga > Myrmecophaga tridactyla. The sequence continues at coordinate 14,077 of PVIY010031803.1, read as the reverse complement.
GCAGGCGGAGGCCCCGGCCCCACCCCGGAAGGGGGCGCGGTCCAATCGGCAAGGAGGGGGCGTGGCCCTGGGTCCCGAGTCTACCAGCCGTAACGGTGTCGTTCTCCGGTCAGCCAAAGCCACAGCTACAGCATCACTGGAGTTGGAAAGAACTAAGCCACCCTCCTCCACAATGCCATTTAAACAGCCCCGAGTTCCTCTCTTCTTTTTGGTTGGGGCCCTCACGGGTAGGAGTGGTTGCTAAGGCAACAGATACTCGCATCTGATTGGTCCCGCGACTTGCTCCCCCTGCGCTGGAATTTAGGAAGACGCTATTCGAAGTAAATCCCTACTTCTTTGCGAAGCCCGGGACCGCCACCTATGTTTAGTTTTGAACCTCTCGGTTCTTCACCCGAGCCCTTACCGATCCCTGCACGCTCCCTCCAAACAGACCCACCTCTTTACCCCGCAGTAGGTGGGCGCAGCCGAAATCTCCAACATCAGAGCAGCTAGTCACGAGCGCCGCCTGGCTCCGGGACCACATCTCCCAGGAAACCCCGCGCGGGCCCAGCCTGCCAGCCAATAGTGTAGCGGGTCTCTTTGCCGCCTCGCTCCTGCGGACCAATCAGAATGTGGCAGGGCAGGGAGGTGTTTCCTCGGGCACCTCGGGGTGGAAGGTTGGTCCGTCGGAGCGGCAGGTGGCTCCTTGTTGTCCCCGGCGGGCAGGACCTGGCCGAGGCGGGCAGCCGCTCCGGCTCCGAGTCCTGCACAGCTTCGCCGCGCTCCAGAAAGGTCATGCCCCTGGACACTCCTCCAGCCATGTGTGAGAGACCCATTCTCATGGGCACTAGCATTACGCGTCCATTCACTTTAGCTAGGCTCATAGCTGATAAGTAGTATCCCCAGTGAGCATTTTTCCTCCTCTTTTGTTTTCCTTCTTTTAAACCATTTTTATGTTTTCTCTGAGTTTCCTGTTCATATCTTTTGCCCACTTTTCAGTTCTCTGGGTTTTAAAATTTTAAGGTTTTTAGGAACTTTTTGTGTATATATATATATATTTTTTTAAATAAAGTATTTATTTTTTTATATGGGCAGGCACCGGGAATCGAACCCAGATCTCTAGCATGGCAGGCAAGAACTCTGCCTGCTGAGCCATCGTGGCCCACCCAGGAACTTTTTGTGTATATTGATGGCATATTCTCCAGGTGTTTTTTCCCTCAGCCTGCCACATCATTTTTTTTTTTTTTTTAATGAAATCTTTCGCTGAAGTGAAGTTTTAGTTTTAAGTGGCTTTGTTTGTTAATAGTTTCCTTTGTGCTTCCCTGGTTGTGTATCTTGTTTTTAGAAAGACCATTCCAACCCCGAAATTATAGATTTAAAAAAAAAAAGTTTTCTTGAATTTTCTTCTAATATTTCAAATGTATATAGTTGTTAATGTTTAGTTCTATAGTTCATCTGGAGATAGAGAATGTGTGTGTTGTTAGGTTTATGTGCTGATTTGAAGGATTTATATACCCTAGAAAAGCCATGTTTTATCCTCTTCAGTTTTGTGGGAGCAACCATTTCTCTTAATCCCTATTCAATAATGTAGGTTGGAAACTTGAATAAGTTATCTCCAGGGAGATGACTCACCCAGTTGTGGGTATTGACTTTTTATTTATTTATTTATTTTTGTATGCTGTTTGGTGGAGCCACATTTCATTATTTTTCCATGTGAGTATCCCATTATTGCAGCACCATTTGTTGAATTTGTTTGTTTGGGGAAAGCGCACGAACCAGGAATCGAACCCTAGTCCCCCACATGGCAGGTGTGAATTCTGCCACAGAACTACCCTTGCACCCCGGTATTAACTTTTGAATAGGAGGAGATGTGACTCCACCCATTCCAGGTGGGTCTTGATTACTTTACTGGAATCCTTTAAAAGAGGAAGCATTTTGGAAAAGGCTTGAGATTCTGAGAGAGCAAAGAATGATGACATAATAACAAGAGAGCCAGAGTCCACCAGCCAGCGGATCTTTGGAGATGGAGAAGGAGAATACCCCTGGGGGAGCTTCATGAAGCAAGTGGCCTAAGGAGGAAGCCTGCAGATGTTGCCATGTTCACCATGTGGCTTTCCAGTTGAGAGAGAAACCCTGAACTTCATCAGCCTTTCTTGAGCGACAGTAACCTCTTGTTGGAGCCTTAATTTGGACATTTTTATAGACTTGCCTTAATTTGGACATTCTCACGGCCTTAGAACTATAAACTTGCAGCTTAATTCTCCTTTCTAAAAAGCCGTTCTGTTTCTTGTATATTGCATTCTGCCAGCTAACAAACTAGAACAGTATGACTTGAACTTTTTTCTTTTTAAGTGGAATGATTGAATAAACCATCCTTTTTTTTCTCACTGACTTTAAGCCACTATCATCAAACATTGGATTACCATATGTATGCAGATCATCCCTGTTCCTTGATAAAATTACTTTAAATCAGTCTGAACCATGCCTAAGTAGGGAAGTATATATCAAATACCAAATGTCAACCATGAAAAGCAAGACAGGTATTTATTTGGAGTCTCAGAATTGTAATTCGGGGAGCACAGATTTAGTAGCAACCCAAACTGTGTCCTGTCTTGGCATTTCTAGGCAGGTTTTTTTTTTTTTATTGACAAATCTTCACATACATACAGTCCATACATCGTGTACAATCAATGGCTCAATATATTATCAGATAGTTGTGTATCCATCATCATGATCATTTGCATTACTACAGAAAAAGAAATAAAAAGGAAAAAACCATACATCCCATACCCCTTACCCCTCCTGATTGACCACTAGTATTTCAATCTGCACATTTTTTTGTATCCCTTTCCCCCTATTATTTATTTATTTTATCCATATTTTTTCACTCATTTGTCCATACCCTGATAAGAGGAGCATCAGAAACAAGGTTTTCACAATCACACAATCACACTGTAAAAGCTATATAGTTATACAATAGTCTCCAAGAATCAAGGCTAGTGGAACACAGTTCAACAGTTTCAGGTACTTCCCTCCAGCCACTCCAATACAACATAAAGTAAAAAGGGGTATCTACATAATGCGTAAGAATAACCTCCAAGATAACCTCTCAACAATGAAATCTCTCAGCCACTGAAACTTTATTTTGTTTCATTTCTCTCTTCCCCCTTTGGTCAATAAGACTTTCTCAATCCCATGATGCCAGATCCTGGTTTATCCCGGGATTACTGTCCCACGTTGCCAGAGAGAATTTACATGTCCCACCTAGAGAGGAGGGCAATGAGTTCACCTTAGGCAGGGGTTTTTAAAGGGAAAAGAAGATTAGACAACTTGTTAATAGTTGGATACATTTGGACTGCAGTAACTGGTCCCGGACAGGCCACGATCTGCGAGTGAACCACCGAGATGGAGCTCATGCCTCCGGGTCTCCTAGAGAGGCCCCAGAACTGCCTGTGACTGGGCAGCGCTGGGTGTCGGTGACGCATTTCCGGCCGCGGATTTTTTCTTTCCTTTTTTTTTCCCCGGAATACCTCCGGAAAGGAGTGAGTCCGGGACCCTGGCCAGGCGCTGTGGGGCCCTGTGTGTGAGACCGGACAGTCGTGCGCCTATACTTTGGGGAGTGCTGATGAGTTGCTTTGCATTTTGCGGGGTTGACTCTTGTCCCACCTAAGAGCAAGACTCCCGGCAAGTCGGCGCATGCCCAGGAGAGATGAGCTCGCGGCCGCGCGTCCCCGGGCGCGGGAGTGACGCGGGGCCTGGAGACTGTAGGATGGCCGGGGGGTCCCGCGCCGCGCCCTGCCTGCGCGACGGACTTCTCATAGTGAAAGTGGAGGAAGGCTTCCCCCGAGGTCAGGAATCCGACCTTCCCGGGGACTGTCAGGACCCAGAAACTTTTCGCCGGCATTTTAGGCAGTTCCGTTACCAGGAGGTGGCTGGGCCGGAGGAGGCGCTGAGCCGCCTCAGGGAACTTTGTCGTCGGTGGCTGAGGCCCGAGCTGCGCACCAAGGAGCAGATCCTGGAGCTGCTGGTGCTGGAGCAGTTCCTGACCATCCTGCCCGAGGAGCTGCAGGCCTGGGTGCGGGAGCACTGCCCGGAGAGCGGGGAGGAGGCCGCGGCCGTGGTACAGGCTTTTCGGAGTGCGCTGGTTGGGGCCACCCCGCAGGTGAGAAGTGGGGGGCTTGGCCAGGGCGTGAGAATGTGGAGCATGGGAGTGAAAGGTATGCTGTGGGTTTCAGACGCTCTTTCCTTTCTTATTACATTTTGCGTGAACTTTAGGATGTGCATGCAGATTTCTTTTCTGTAGGAAACAATGGCAAATAAATCCATCCAGTAAGTGAGACCTCTCAGCACGAAACCAACACGGGCTCACTGTTTACCCACTGCAAGACATCCTCATGTTTTATCGAACTTTTTGGAAAAGAAAGATGTCAGGAGATCTCTATTCTGGAAAGCAGGCTAATCTCCTTGTTCTAGTTTGCTAGCTGCCAGGATACAACACAACAGAGGTGGATTGGCTTTCAATAAAAGGGGATTTACTTATTTGATGTGTAGTTCTTCAGAGGAAAGGCAGCTAACTTTCAACCGAGGTTCTTTCTTACGTGAAAAGGCACAGGGTGATCTCTCCTGGCCTTCTGTCCAGGCCTCTGGGTTAGGACAACTTTCCCAGGGGTGATTTCTTTCTGCATTTCCAAAGGTCTGGGCTGAGCTGCTTGGGTTTTGTTACATTGCATTTGCTTGTTTAAGCACCAGCCAATTAAATCAAATATTCATTGCAGCAGGCACGCCTCCTAGCTGACTGCAGATGTAATCAGCAACAGGTGAGGTTCACATGCCATTGGCTCATGTCCACAGCAGTAGAACTAGGTGCCTTCACCTGGCCAAGTTGACACCTGAATCTAACTACCACACTCCTTGAATTACTGTTGCTAGCACAGTAATTCCCTACCACTTTGTGAGAATTCTTTTTTATTTTTTAACAATTTGGCTAGTCTCTCCTTATACAATGACAATGATTGTACTTTCAAATTTTTCAGTCTACAAACATTATCCAGTGTTCCATGGAGAGTTTGCAGCACTGGTGGGCTTTCAGCAAAAGTAGATTCAGTATAATGCTGTAAACTTGAAATAAACTATGTCTTAGTTGCATACCTCATTTCTTCTCATTTCATCCTGTTTAGCTGCTGCTGGACTAAACAAAGCCAAAGCTAACTAATTTTAGCCATCAAAAACAGTCTAGGGTGGGCCACAGCGGCTCACCAGGCCGAGTTCTTGCTTGCCATGCCGGAGACCTGGGTTCAATTCCCAGTGCCAGCCTATGCCAAACAAAAAACCAAAGAAACAAAAGTAGTCTAGCAGTCAAAAGAATTAAATATTTAGTGATATGGTGTTAAGACATCAGCAGAAACATGTGATCTTGGTTCATTGTGTTATGTCACTTGCTCAGACTTTTCATTGACACCTAGTCGTACATTTCCATTTAACTGCATGTCACCATTAAACAGCTGATCAGAGGTTTCAACTTTGGTTTCAAAGTAGGGAAGAGAGGAAGGATAGTGGGGTTAAGCAGCTAATTGATTTGATCACACAGCTGTAGGTTTTCCACAGCTAACTACTGAGGATTCCCAGAACTGTTTGAAATGCATTTTTTCCGACAGTTCCTTTTGTGTATTACCTAGTTTTTAAACACTGACGAAGTTGGAAGTGTGTTTGTTGATGTCATCTCAGCATGTAGTTAGGTTTCATTTTAGATTTCATTTTCTACAAGAGTGAAAATGAGCAATAGTGTTTATAATCCATAAATTGCTAGTATTTGGCATTAGAATCTGACCTTTCACAGCAATCTTAGACCAATAAAATCTTGTAGCTGAAAAATATCTTAGTGATGCCATCCTCTCATTTTAAAGATAAACATGAGTCACAAAAGCGCTGAGGGTCACGCAGCTAAAGACGGAAAAAGCACTAAAGCATTGGTCTGGAAATTAGGAAATCCCAGTTCAAGTAACTATCTCTTCTTCTCCTAGCTGTGACTTAGTCTCCCTGGACATCTGTTTCCTCATCTGATTCAGTCAAATAATAATGGAGTACAGCCTCTCCCTTTGAGTCCCCGTCCAGTGCCACACATCTTATTTATGGTTCTAGTTATATTAGATTTTGCAGATATTAAAATACAGAGGCCTGGGACGCCCTTCAGAGGAGTACTTGGAAAAATAGAGTAATACTCTGAAGGGCTCTCCATTACTAGTTTTGAAATGTAATTTGGATGTGCAGTTTGTGAGATACAATTCAAAATCATGAAAAGTCAACATTTTCTAGACAGAAATTACTTTGGCTATGATTTAACGCAAGGTTTCTCACTTTTTGTATGACATTTCGGGTTGGATAATTCTTTGTTGAAGGGGATTGTCTTACGCATTATAGAAAGTTTAGAAGCATCCTTGGCGTCTACCTGCTAGTTACCTGTCACACCCACCCACCCCCCCAAAGAAGAAAAAAAAGAATGTCTCCAGACATTGCCAGTATCCCTTGGGGGGCTGGAGGTTACCACCTGTTGTTGAGAACCACTAATCTAAGGCAGATAATTTTTTAGGTTTTGATCCTTTATTTATCTCTGTGTTAGAATGAACCATGTCTTATCCCTACCTAAAGGTACTGGGTCAACTACCCTCCTTCCATGCACTGGTGATAGGATGGCTTCCAGTTAAGCACTTCAAGTAGGATGTCAGCATATTCATTTGAGTCTACACTTAGTTTCTCCTTTTCAGGAACTTCCTTTAGCTACAATTACAAACTACTGGCCAGTGTTTTTAAAAGCCCTGTTGCAAGAAGTAATATTTGTAGAGGATGGATATATAATCCATCCATTCCTCTGGAGTCCTAGCACTTCTAAAATAAGGGAGGTGGGGCAGGTAAAGGAAGAGTAAAGTGTCAGAATAACCTAGAAGGCTTTTAAAACTTGTCTAAAGTCCTTTGGTTAGTAAGTAGAGAACTAGGATTCAGACCAGTGGGCTGGTTCCAGAATCCATGCACTTTACTGCAATGCCATATTGTCGAGCTGGGAGAGGTCTGAGAGAAGCAACCAGGAGATTCAGGTATGGTTGACTCTTGGTTTCCGGCCACATTCTTACTGCCATGGTCATACTCTAACTGGCAGCAAGGGCAGGATGTCACTTAAGCTAAAACTGAGGAAGGAGTGGCACAAAGCCAAATGCCAAGGGTGTATAGGTTACTGAAGCCACTGGAACCCAGGGAGACTGCTGGCCATCTCATTCCTCTGATGCGTAGTGGGGAGCCAAGGAGGGCTCTTTACTCTTGTGGGCTGTCTTCATGATCCCTGGAATCATGCCTCAGGCATTGTGGTGGGTGTTGGGTACTGTCTGTGGATTTTAATGCAATGTGATGGGCCCTGCTATTTGAGAGAGAGAAGAAACCACTGAAAGAGGGAAGGTGCCTTCACAGTCCTCCGCCTTGTCCATGAGCAAGCGCCTTATGACCCCATCCCTGAAACCTGGACAACCGTCATACCTTACTAGTTTTTTTAATCTTCCCGTTAAGAATTGTGACTTGATATTCTGTAAATGGTTAATCTATATTTAAATAAGCCACTCAGAAGACCACCTTGTTAGATAATTATCTTATGAAGTGCTCAGTGGAAGGGGAAGAAAATAAGAATCCCTGAGCAGCTGTTCTGTGTGTGATACCTTCTGTCATCTTAAGGTAGGCACGCTCTAGGAAACAGCATCTTAAGAGACCCAGAATTGGAACTCAGGACTCTCTGGTTATGTGTATATCTTTAATCTGTATCAGTTTTCCATTTGGATAAGTTACAGTGGTACAAGGCAGATATTTTATTCCTACTGCAAATTTGTATAGACAGTCCACAGAAAGACTTGTCAGAATTGCAGGTGAATAACAGCCTCTGTCTTTGGTCACTTCGAAACTCCCTGGTCAATATGAGACTCCACATCCCTGATTGCTCTTCATTTCTCAGCCCTTGCTCTTTTACTTGCTGGAGTTTGGCCTTGTTCTGAGACTAGTGGCAGCACGATCCGGGGACAGTGGTACTAAGTGGGAATCTCATGTCATTTCAGGGGTTCGTGACGTTCCAGGATGTGGCCATATCCTTAACCAGGGAAGAGTGGGAGCGGCTGGACCCAGCTCAGAGGGACTTCTGCATGGAGACCGTGCAGAAGGATTGTGGGAACACGGTCTCAACACGTAAGGACTGTCCATTTGCCTGTTCATAGCTGTGTGTGATTTGTGAAGCGTTTGGTTCAGTATTTTGGAGTTTGATCCCTGAGCCCATCTGACATTATCAGACATAGCTTAAAAAGAGTCTTAGAGTCTCTTTTGTGATCCAAACAGGACCTTTCTTTTCTCTAGTGCTAGGTGATAGATTCAGCTTTTCATTTTAGTGCATTTTTAAGAAAATATTTTACATATATAGAAAAGCATAAAAATAACATAATGATCAACTGATTGTTGGTTATCCTGGTTTATCAAATTTAATGTTCGGCCATATTGGCTGTGTTCTTTCCCCCGAAGACCATCACATTACATTACAGCTGTTATGTGAAGCCTTTATCCACCCTCTCTTAAGTCTTTTCCTTCCTTCTCTAGAAGTAACAAATATCCTGATTGTGCTGTTTATCATTCCCATGCATATTTTTATTTTCTTACTACAGATATATGTAGCCCACACACACACATATATAAATTATTTTTATGTTTTTATGGTATATAAGTTGTTTCATTATTATATGATTCTTTTCCATCTCGTCTTTTCAAGTCAACATTACATTTTTGAGATTTGTTTTTGTTAAGACATGTAGTTCTTGTTTATTCATTGTAACATTTGTATATTTCATTGGATGGATATTTCAAAATTCATTCATCTTTTCTCCTGTTGATGGGCATGTGGGCTTCTAATTTTCAGCAGTACAGCGTTGCACTGAACATACAAGAATGTTCTGTGTTCACATGGAGAAGATTCTCAAAAGAATATATTAGTCATATGCCCATCATGCTGTCCAAAGGAAGTGTAACCAATCTATTCTTCTACCAGCAATCCATGAGAATTTTTTCTTTGCATCCTTTTCAACATTTGATGTAACAGTTGATGGTATCGTGCCCCATCCAGAGTTTATTCTTAACATAATAGGTAGAGTTTTCCTTTTAAATTGTTGGGCAGATCACCCCGCCCTCCTCTGCTCAGAACCCATAATAACGCCCTGTTTCACATAAATGGCTCCCTATTTCATGTGGAGTAAAAGCCTCGGCCTTGGGTGCCTGCTGAGGCATGGCCCCCATTACCTCACTGTCCCATCTCCCCTTGTCCGCTCTGCTCCAGCCAAAGCTGTGCTTTGGACACATGCTGCCTCATTGTCTCTGCTGAAATTGCTCTCTCTGCCTGGGACACTGTTCCTCTGGATCTCCACTAAGTGAACTCACTGGCCTGCTTCGTGTCTGTTTTACCTTGGTAAAGGTACCGAAATGCAATATACCAGAAATGGAATGGCTTTTAAAAAGAAAATTTATTAAGGTGCATGCTTACGGTTCTAAGGCAATGAAAATGTCCAAATTAAGGCACTAACAAGAGGTTACCTTCACTCAAAAAAGGCTGACGCCATCCAGAACACCTCTGCAGCTGGGAAGCACATGGCATTTGCTGGCATTTGCTGGGGTCTTTGGCTTCTTGTCAATTCTGTCAGCTGGGAAGGCACGTGGTGATGTCTGCTAGCTTTCTCTCCTGGCTTCTCATTTCATGGAGATTCCCCAGGGGTGTTTTCCTTCTGCATCTCCAAAGGTCTCTGGCTGTGTGGCTCTGTGGCTCTGTGGGCTCTAAAGCTTTTTCCAAAATGGTTCCCTCTTAAAGGACTCCAGTAAGAAACCCCATCTTGAATGGGTGGAAACATATTTGCATGGAAACCCCCAATCAAAAGGTACCACCCATATTTGGGTGGGTCACATCTCCATGGAAACAATCCAAAAGATCCCCCTCCTACTGCCTGTAGCCCAGCCCCCAGCTCTGCCCTCTACTGGCCGATGACCACAGGTATCTCCTCCAGCTTGTCAAGCTGCGGGCTCCTCACCTGTAAGATGGGGGTAACGAGAACAGTACCTGCCTTGCAGAATAGGTGAGAGGATCAAATGAGTTCATAAGAACAGCAGTGTCTGCCGCTTTTCACTTGATTTGCAGAACTGTAGCAGAATATGTTTGTCTTTTATATTCTATATTTACCATTTCTTTTACTTTTGCAGTCTTTGATTTCTATAAAAGAAAGAATAGGTAGAATATATATTTGTATATTCATGTCAACACAATATTTTAAATACCTGTGGCCAACCTTATTTAATCCAACATATGACTTAATTTACAGGTGGAAATTGCTTGAAGATACTTTGCAAAATACCAGCTACTCTTTATTTCTTTAGAGAAAGTTTATAGCTATTAGTATAAATAGCTCTGGTCATGATTTATTTTTGTCTTTAATAAGTCCTTTTACATCCCTTTCCTATAAATTTCATGACAACTAGTTAAAACTTACTGATTTGGAAGAGTTTCCTTTTCCATCATATCTGGAATGATGTAAAGAAATCAGATGCAGACTACTGTGGTTACAAAATAAAGTATGAAATAACTTAAAAAAAAAAAAAAGATCCCACCCAATAGTATTGAATGAGGATTAAAGAACATGGCTTTTCTGGGGTACAGAACAGTATCAAACCAGCACAGTGTCTTTGCTCAAATCTTACATTTTCCATGAGGCCTAATCTCAGTGCCACATTTAATACTTCACCTTGACCTCCTTATCTCCTCCTCCCATATCTCTGATCCTCCTTACTTTGCTCAACTCTGTCCATAGCATTTATCACCATCTCACAGCCTGTGGAGTTTATGTACTGCCTTCCCATCCCTTCTAGAATGTAAGCTCCGCAAAGGGAGGGATCCTTGTCTGTTTCATTCATTGATAGATATCCCAAGCACCTGAGACAGTGCTTGTGCATAGTAGGTGCTTGGTAATACTAGTTGGGATGAGGGATGAATTGTGACTTGTTTCAACTTGCAGTGTCCTGAGTTTTACTAGTTAAACATCTCTTCAGGTACGTTGTGGCTTCCTTTCCTATGAATTGCCTGTCTGTACCCTTTTTCTCTCCTCCCCATTATCTTTTTCTCATAATTCATGGTAGTTCTATATATTTTTTATACCAATCCTTTATTTTATTGGGTTTATAGGTGGCTTATTTTTTCATTGTAGTGTCTTTTGTTATATAGAATTTTTAAATTTTAATACACTTAACTTTCTCAAATTTTTACTCTTTGGTTTGTGTTTTTTTAGTTTTCTTAGGAAAGTATCAGATCCTTTTTGATTCTGATGCCAACTTTGCATAAGCATCAACTTTAAAATATTTTAGCTGTTTAGAAATATGACATATTTCTCAATAAGATGCTGATTCTATTTTTCCTCCGTTTTCAGTTATTCCTTGGTTGCCTACCGAGTAAGACAAAGGAATTCTGTTCCTCCCACATGCACACATTTAGCAGTCTCCAATTCTTTCACACTAGTTAAATCACCTTTTTTATTAATAGCGTTTCAGGTTTTTTTTTGTTTTTTATTGTTGAATATAACATATATACAAAGAAAGGAAAGAAAAAGCCATGATTTTCAAAGTACACTTCAACAGGTAGTTACAGAACAGATTTCAGAGTTTGTTATGGGTTACCATTGCACTATTTAGTATTTTGACAATATAAATATTAAGATTCACTCACATAATGTACATGATTATACTTCTCTTCTTTTTTTGACTTTTAGTTTTCCCTGGAATTAATAATACCTACCTTTGCTGTTGTCTTCTTTTCTAACTACCAATATTCTTGGTTAGAAACGTAAAATTCCTCTTAGTATGCTCTCATAGATCAGAAACACCCATCAGTTTCCGTCTTTTTTTTTTTTTTTCCCCCTTGGAGCAATCCTTCCCAGAACATCTCTGCTCCAGTGAGAACAGGCCTATTCTCCAGGCCCATTATCCAGCCATTATCCAGCAGTTGTCCTATGATTTCCCTTCACTATCATCTCGGGATATCCTTTTCTCTTTATTAGATCCCACAACATTTTATTCTTTGATCTATCCCTTGATTTGGTAGACTGTCATTTTCCATTAGCATCCAGAGAACATATACTAGGGGGCTAAATTTTTGGAAACTTTGTATGCTAAAAATGTCTTTCTTCCTCTGTCACGTTTGGATGATAGTATGGCTGAATGTTACATTCTAGGTTAAAAATGATTTTACCTTTTAATTTTGAAGACTGAATTTTCTAGCTCACTTGCCAGGTAGCTGAAAAGAAATCTGATACCATTGTAGTGTTCTATCCTTGGTGTATGCTATGTTTGTTCTGTCAAGAAGCTTTCAGGATCTATTGCTGGTAGTCTGAAAATTCTTTTTGGATATGTTTTACTATGGGGTTTTTAACTTTTTTTTTCATTCACTGTTCTGAGCAGTTGGTGGGCCCTTTGAGTATAGACACTCATGTCTTTGAGTTGTGAGAAATTTTCTCTAATATTTTATTTATATAATTTCGTATCTCCACTTTTTCTGTTCTCTTTCTGGAATTCCTTTTAGTTGGGTTCTGGAACTCATGGACCGATCCGTTTAAGATCCCCACCACCCAACCTCCTATATTCCGCTTTTTTTTAGTGTGTGTCTTATTGTTTCACATTCTAGGAGATTTTCAGAGATACAATATGTATGCAATATTGTATATCTCTGAGAATATTAATTTTAGATTATTAAAAGTTTTTCTGTGTTTCATGTAAAGGCTTTTTCAGCATTTATATTAGGTTCTTCTGAAATGTTGGTAACCTTTCACTTTCCATTTGTATCTAAAAGTCAAACATAAGAGTTCTGACACGAAACTCTGTTGGGGTAGAACTTGTGGATTGGCGATCTTCATTGTAGCATTGGTAATCCACTCCAGTATGTCAGGGTCTGTAGGTATTTCACTGAGTCTTGATCATTTTGGCCTGGTTTGATAATTTTCATCAGAAGGAGAGATTCAGTCACAAATATTTATTGAGTGTTTATAATAAGCCAGGAACTGTTGTAGATGCTGAGGATACAATAGTGAATAAAGCATATGAACAAATGTGAAAATCCCTGTCCTTTCTGCCAAGCCGGTGGAAGCTTTGGAAATAACAATTCATAGATTGAACAAAGGAAAGTGCATAGAGTAGAGGTGCTGCTAATTAGAGTGTCAGTTTCCATTTAATTCCTTGATTTGAGTATGGTACCTGTCCTCTGTTCTTAGCTGTGCTTGATGTCCTTGACCCAGAATTGATCTGATTCACATTTCCTGGAGACTAAACTGAAAACTACTGTATTGAGGGAATTTGGTGGTTTGACTGTTCCTTTTATAGACATTCAACCAGACCTATCATCTCCCCACCCCAACCCTGCCTACAGACCTTGGAAGCACCAGCTACATCTATTATAACTCATCAAATGAATAGAATTTCTTTTGTTAAATCATCCTTCATTCATGAGTTAAACTGCTTGGTCATGATATACTGTTATTATATTTTAAAAATACACTGCAGAATTCAGTTTGCTAACATTTTATTTAGGGTGCTTGCATCCATATTCCTGAGATTGGCCTATAATTTTATTTTCTTGTATAGTTCTTATTAGGTTATATATTACATCTGAAGTCTAATTTGTTGGATATTAGTATAGCTACGCCTGCTCTTTTCTGGTTGTTATTTGCATGAAATATCTTTTCCCAACTGTGTTAGTTAGATTCAGTTGTCAACTTGGCCAGGTGAGCATACCTAGTCTTGTTGCTGCGGACATAAGCCAACGGTACGTGAACCTCATCTGTTGCCAATTGCATCTGCAGTCACCTAGGAGGCGTGTCTGCTGCAATGAGTGACGTTTGGCTTAATTGGCTGGTGCTTAAATGAGAGAATGCAACGTAGCACAGCCTAAGCAGCTTGGCATTCCTCATCTCAGCACTAGCAGCTCAGCCCAGGCCTTTGGAGATGGAGGAAGAAGTCACCCCGGGGAAAGCTGTTGGAACCCAGGGGCCTGGAGAGAAGACCA
>PVIY010031802.1:0-29580 GCA_004026745.1 Myrmecophaga tridactyla | reverse complement strand
AAAACTTCATAGCAAGTGCCAGACTAATGTCACTATCCACAACACCACCCATGCCCCCAAAGGACAATATTTCTGGTGTAACAGAACTCTTACCAAGTGCCTTAACTCCACTGCCCCAGGACCATGCTTCCTGGTAACTGTTGTTCCTCAATTGACCCTCTATGGGGAGTCCGAACTAACTTGGCTACTGCCCTCTCCTTGCTCAAAAAGGCTGCCTTTCTTCCTATTCTAGTAGGTGTCAGCCTAACCGCTTCAGTTGCAGCCTCAGCCACAGCAGGAGGGGTGCTGGGACACAATATTTTAACCTCTCAAAACTTCGAAACTCGACTACAGGTAGCCCTGGAATCAGCATCAGAATCCCTCTCCTCTCTACAACGCCAACTCACCTCACTAGCCCAGGTAACTCTTCAAAATCGACGGGCCTTAGATCTGCTGACAGCTGAGAAAGGAGGAACGTGTATATTCCTCCAAGAGGAATGCTGCTATTACATCAACGAGTCAGGTCTGGTGGAACAAAATATTCAAACCCTAAACAAACTAAGAGACAATCTCTATCACAGAAAACAAGGAACCAACTCTGCCTTAAGCTGGTTTTCTTCTCCTCTGGCGACATGGCTCCTCCCGCCACTAGGACCAGTTATCCTAATCTGTCTCTTTTTCCTCCTAGCTCCCTGCCTCCTCAATTTCCTTCAGGGATGCATGAAGGAACTGTCCCGGGTAGCAGTCAACCAAATGCTCCTGCATCATTATCATCACCTGCCCTCCTCACCAGATTCCTACAGCCAGCCTCCCCACTCCCCTGGCCATGACAGTTCTGGCCTATAACCCCACGCCGCCCCATTACAACAGGAAGTAGCCAGAAAGATCTCGGCACCCTATTATCACAAAAAAGGCTGGAATGTTAGGTCGGGGGAACGGGGAAAGGCACTGCAACTGGAGCTGCAGAGGCTGTGTCACCCTTCCCAACCTGACTTCCGGAACTAATGAACCACCCCTTCCGAATGTTACCTGACCTCCATCCTTAAAAGCTGCCTGCACTGAAGCCCAGGTGCGGACTCACCTCTCTCCATCTTGGATGCGGTGAGCTCTACCCGGGAGCGCAGAAATAAACTCGCTCACTTTAAATTTCCTGGTCTACTTTTCTTCTTTCTCACCCTTTTGCCTCCTAAACCTTTCATATCCAATGTAAAACAAAATTAATAATTTTATAATAAGAATTATTTCTTCCCCTTTAGATGCTATCAGAAGGAGGTATTTATGAATTGAAAATGCAAAACTCTCTATCAATGGCATGTTGAAAAGGGTCAGTATGACTTCAAATTCCTGGCCTACTCAGCCAGCAGCTTATACTACCAAGCCGCCTGTAATGCTTGACTCAGAGATTCAATATTTCTCCCTAAGCAGGTTCAACCAATCATTCCTATTTCACTCAAATTACTCTAATGAATAATAATGATAGTCATAATCATAATGGTAGTTTCATTTTTGTGAAAAGCTCTGTGAAGATTAAAATGTTGAGAGATATCCATCATTTCATTTATATAACCATTGTCTCTTTTTTGCATATATAAACCTAGCTGACTGATGGGCACTCTCTACAGAAAACCAATAACATAATAACAACTTGGATGATGTTCTCCATTGTGTGCATTAATTGGGCTACTTGGCCAAAAATTATGGATACATTCGAGTTCCCCTTTTTTAAAAACAGAAACATATTGAATAATTCTAAAGAAATCTTTTCACAGCTTAGATAATCAAATTCTATATATAAATGAATTAATAGTATTTTAAGAATATATACTTATTTTTACATATAGACTTATATTTATGTATACACACAATAGAGAGGGCAGTTCAAAATTGAGCTCAAGACTGCTACACACACACCTTCTTTATTTGGATTTTTGGTCCAAACAGCATAATATCTACAAAGTTGAAGTCCAATTGATACATTTACTTCCAAATATCCCTAATCAACAAAGTAATTGCTGAACCATGTCCTGAAAATGTATTATGCTGGCATTTCTAAAAGATAAAACACAAATATTCTTGCAGTTGTGCAGAAATACATTTATCACATATCCCTTAAAATAAGCCAGGTATGCTTTTAGGTCCCTGGAATGCATTGATGAATAATGACAGAGTTAGGTTCCTGTTCTCATGGAACACGAATTCCTACTATTTTGTAACATTTTTTTGCTTGATATCAGTATGTGCTTATTCCAGATCAATATATATATTTCTAAATATTGCTGCATAAAATTCTAGCATATACATGGACAAGTTCATAGGTTTTTTTCAAATGTGCAATGTGTATTTTTCACTTGTAATGAAATGAAAGTCACCCTGAATTTTGAATTTCAGATATTTCTATCCACACACACATTGATGAAGGTTAACTGTGTATGTGAAAAATGATACTTTTATCACTTCTGCATGAAAGATATAGTATAGGTTGTGTCTGTCTTCTTTGTATCTCTAGCACACCAAGTAGACTTTACTTGTATGTAGCAGGTGTTCAATTTCTGGAGACTGAAAAACAGATAGACTAGACCTGGATGGTATTTCAGATAAGCTCTAGCCTATGCATGTTCATATGATAGAGAATGGGACTGAGGCCAAGAAAGACTAATGTGCTAAGATTACATGACTAATTTGTACATAGAGCTAGAACCAGAACTTAGGGCTCCTGTATCACAGCAGAAGTCTCTTTATTCTGATAAAAACATCAAATATCAACTATGTGCTATCACTATATGTGCATATCTCATTTCCTCTTAAGATTTTAAGAAGGCAGGCAGGTAGGTACTATCACATCATTTCAAATGACGTCAAAGACCATAAAAATTAAGTGACTTTCTGAGCACTGCATACCTATCAAGCAGGAAATTTGAGATTCAAAACTAAGTCTGCCTGCTATCAAATCTTATGCTTTATCTGCTACAGCACCCTGCATTCATTAAACATTACGTTTTGCTTATTCATATTGTCAGAACGTTAATCAGAAAGAAAAAAAATTAGATTGCTAAAGAAAGCTAAATATCCTATCTTTTTACTTAAGAAACAATTCAGATGAAAAGACCTTGTCAAAAAACATGAGCAGGTCAAGTATTTATAACCAACCTCTCAACAGAATCAGATTTCTTCATTAATGCAGAGGATAATTCTAACATGGAAGAATAGCAGATATGTTTCATGATCTATAGTCTATTGGATAATCAGGATGTTTGTGGGTTACCTATGTTCAATGAATCATCAGGTGTAAATTCTATCACCCACTAAGAGTGAGGAGGTGTGTGGGTGAGAGAACATGCACAGGGAAATTTCCATAAAATGAGTTTCAATTCCAAATATATGCCTTGCTCCCACTATCTACTAAAGGCTACCCAAGATTGAATTATTTAAAATACAAATTTTCCAAAATCTTTTTCTGTACCCTGCATTAAGGCCTTTAAGATGAGACATTTTATAAGCCTTGGTTACAGACCAGTTGGATTCCCATCACTGTTCTGTTCTTCACATTCTATATCACCCTGGGGGAGTCACTGAGCCCTTCAGAGGCTCAGCACTTTCTTCCATGTGATGGACTTATAATGCCTACTCCATAAGATGGCTGAAAAAATTAAATGCAAGCACACATGTAGAACAACTAAAAATTAAGAAAAAAATTGGGTGGGCGAAGGTGGCTCAGTGGCAGGCAAGAACTCATGCCAGAGACCCAGGTTCATTTCTCAGTGCCTGCCTATGTAATTAAAATATATATATGAAGCAAAAGTAAAACACAACAAGCTGGTCCAGACTGGGCACTAAGTTTAATCGGTAAGATTGAGTGGATATATTCAATTTAAGGGGGTCCATGGAAAACTATCAGACAGTTATGCTTTTTCAGAAGTGCAATACTCAGGATATAACAACATAAACAGGATCAGGGAAAAGATTAGAGATGACTCCCTAGGGTTTTTATCTCTCATAAATGCAGTGCTGGTGAGAAACATTTAAATTAACTACAGCATAAAAAGGTGAAAAATATATACCAAGAGATACTAATGTTGCCAGCTACCTAACAAGGATTTTGAAAGGATAATGTGATATGGATGGCGTGATACTTCAAAACCCCTAGGAAGAATATACTATGTGCACACAAACATATACAACTGGCACATTATGCATCACTGCACGAAATTAAATCAGGGTGCAGTGCGACCTTGCGACTGAGTGAAGCAGAAGCAAGTTTTGCTTATGAGAGATACAGCAGACACAAATCTTCCAGACCAAAAACTCCTACATGTGTTCTCCTAACTCTAGAAACAGTTCCCATTAGGGCCAAGTAAGGCTGCAGTGGAGGGGACTGACAATGCACGTATTCATCATTTGATACAACTGTAGCACATCCACCCATGAAAGAGGGTAGAAAAGGGACCAAGACGAGACCACCATCCAGAATTACTGAGAAGTCTGATGGAGAGCTTATAATTAACATACATTTACATCTCTAATGTAGATGTTATTGAAATCATAGTCCTTTGCAAAGTCTTTCCATTATAAAGACTGGACAGGTCCAATGAGTGAGTGATACCTGTGGCCCTAAAGACACTGGGGGGGGCATTCTTGAGGGAGGAAACTATGTGTGACATCATGATCACTCCTTGGTTCGTTTCTGGGTCAGGAGCTAGTGGAGGGAAAAGTGCTATAAATATATGTGAACAGTCACAATGGCCTTTTATACACATGATGTAGGTGATTCTCAGTAAGAAAATCAAGATAGGGCAATAACCCCCTTTAAAGCTGAAGAGATTCAGACTTAGGTTATAGGCAACTTGTAAAGATCACACACATACACACACATAGTAAGTTGAATTAGAATTTGCTTTTCCACTTTGGTTTTCATTCCATCAAGTTGCCTTCATCAAAAAATCTTTAAACACACACACACACATACCCATTAAAAAAGAAAAAAAAACACAACATACATTTCCCATGTAACTAGGCCAGATAAGGAGGTCTGGGGAAGTTTAACGGGCTTGTTTGGAAGACAAGTGTAATAACTATTTCTCTTCCTCCTCACCTGTATTTATATACTGAAAAAGTAACCTGAGTGGGGGAGGGGTAGTGGGGATAAAGTATTAAGGAATGGATATTTTTACAAGGTAAAGTAGTTACAAGCTTAGGGTGCTCCAGTCCTTAGTAATTACCATCTCACCTATATGCTGTATGACTCTAGACTTTGGTACCTGTCAGGTGAGGGATAGGGGAAGTTCAATTGAGCCAGTCCTCTTAAATGGCGTTATTGCTTAGCCAAAACATACTCTTCTCACTCTTTTCAAAAACTTTTGAGAGATAATAAACTAAAACACAGGTTCATGGCATGAGTGCTATCATACAGCTAAAACAATACTATTTCAAAGTCTTTTGCTTCTTGGCCCAACAATAGCTACATGCCTGTTTTTTAAAATTCCTTATAAAATCAGAAGTTTTGAGTTATCATTTAAAGCAGAAAGAAAGTTATTCAATGAGTTTAAATAAGATTCAAGTTCAAACTGAAGGGTTAGTTATAGCCATGGGTGCTACAATAGGTAAGGTAGGAAGTGAGAGCAAAAAGTTGCCTGTATCTTAAGGGAAAGAATTTCTGCTTCATTGATTTGATTAGGCCAGTATTGAAAACCACTATAAAATCATAGTCCATGTAATGAAGGCTAAATGATAGACAAAATCCTGGGGATGTTCTCATGTATATACATCAATACTAAATGCATTATCATGATTTGTTCTAGTATAATCTATATCTGTGTACAACAGAAATTCATAATGCACACATCATTATTTTTAAATGTCCATGACTTTTATTATTGAAAATCCAGAAATAAGCACAACCTACTAATGTTTACCTCTCTGGGAAGGTCTCTGGCAATTAAATTACATGCGAACACATTGTGAAAGCTACTAGGCTGGATAATCATTGCATAGGACAAACAATAAAAATCTCAATTTCTTGATTGAATTTCCAATTTTTATTTTATTTTCTTTCTAGGCATCCTTGGTTTCCATGGTTTCTCGCCTACTTTGTAACATTCTGGAGACATTTTCTCACTTTTTAAATGATCTTGAGCTCTTATAATCAAAGCCTTACTCTTTGAGTTTCCTTTCTCTGGGCAACTTAGTTTCCAGGTTCAGTTAAAACCAGGGCAGATTCCTCAGATTCCAAGCATATTGACTTTTCTGAAAATTCTAAGATCTCCTTAGCTATAGTCAAAGCCATTGACTCTAACTTTAGTTAACCGTTCTATTTCTATTTCTACTCAACCCCAGAATCCACCTCCTGTAATCCAGTCATTCCTTTCCTCCCTCCTTAAGGAGAAGGCCAAATATTTATTTCTACTCTTCACTAGAGGCTTCATGCAATGGGGTAAAATAGGTTCTTGCCACTGGGAAACAGGTGGTCTTCCTATAACTGGTCCTGGCTCATTAACAGGATGGAAAGTTGCAGCTCTCAGAGCACACACACATACAAACACAGAAAAGTTCTTTTAGAAAATGCTGGCTGTCTTATCCTGACACGTGGTCCCCCACACCTCATAAAAAAACAAAAACAAACAAGCAAAAAAAAAGAGAAATAAGCTAAGAGCACCTATGGTAGAGTACCTTAATAGTTAATCTTTATACCACTGCATCCCATACATTTTATAACTTGCCTCCTTCTACCACTTTGACCTGGTCTTCAGCTCCACACACTGTCACCAACAAGTAAGGAATTAGGCAGTTATTTGGAGAAGATCAGTCATGGGGTGCATATGCCGGCATGAAGCTAGATCTCTCAGGAGAAAGTGAATGCAAGTTTACAGAGCTCCTAAATTCAGAAGGCTTATCCACCCCCATTCCCCAACAGATCACCCAGCTGGCTTTAGATCTTTCCTTTTGCCCTCAACCCCATCAGAGCTTCACAAGGCTTTCTGCTGTGTAGGCCAGACCAGTGGACCTTGGCTTGACTGGGTGTGAGGTTACCTCAACTCTTATATCCTAAAACAGGTGGCCTTGTCCAGGTTTCCTGCTATAGTCCAGGATCCTGCCACCCAACCTCAAGAGTACTCTCAGGGCACTGCTGGTCAAGCTCTCCTCAGCTCACCCTCCCCTGTTCTACCCATTAGTCTATGATGGCACTAGCAGGTAGCACCTAAAAACACAGTTTGTGCCCAGGAGCGGCAGGTGTGTGGCAGAAGCACTTCTCAAACACACCTCAGGAAGGGAACCCTCTAGGATCAGGGGACTAAGGACTGGGCTCTGAGGACTAAATGCCCCATGCTTGCAAAGAACACACTCAGCCCAACTGGGAAGTCAATGCCACCTTTCCCTGGATTTGCAGTGGTGGTGCACAGCTCTCCTCTGGCTGTGGGCAGCAGCCACTCAGCACCTCAACTCTCTCCAAACTGGGCCAGAGGCAGGTGGCTGTATCTGATGCTGAGCACAGGTTTGCATGCTAGAGCAGCCCTCATGCAGGGGTGATGTGGAACTGAAGCCAAAGGCAAGGGCAATGACCATTCTGGCAGCTCTCCAGGCAGCACGACCTGCTCCAGAGATGCATACCCAGCCAGAGGCTATGGGAATCAGATGCACCATCACCATGCACACCCAGCTGCCCTCTGCTCTGCAACCCAGTGTATGCAGGTCCCTGCCTTGAGCCCACACACCCCTCCTGCTAGGGCAGCCTGCCCAGAGTTCCTAGAGAGGTCATAATGTCTGGGATGTGGAAAGGGTCAATGATTGAACACCTTGACCTGATTCTCAGGACTCAGGCTCTGGTGGTGTTCTGACCTGAGGGAGACCTTGGAAAGGCAGCAGCAAAATATGCTCAATGAACAATTACAAGTGAAGGGACACATCCCCCCCCCAAGACATTAGGAGGTGGATGAGCAAGAGTGCCTCCTTCCCTTAAATTATATGCACTATACAGAGGTGGGAGGTTGTCAGAGAAGTCAAAATGTGACATACTCCAAAAATACTGGATAAAAAATGTGAGTGATTAATAGAAGAAAAAAAAAACCCATCATCATCACTTTAGGGACAGTAAACAGGAAAAGCTTAGTAGGATAGGTATTCTTAAAATGATGAACAAATTAACATCAAAAATTGGGTTCGTTTCAATTCTAAGAGATGATGACTGAAAACTAATGCATTTTATTTGGATACAAAAGCAAGGTAGATCTGACAAAAAAAAATTTGAAACTTTCCTCAGTTTAGTTAGATATTTATTTATTCATTAGGCTCCTAGGCTAATTAGAATGCTTTGGGTACTTAGAGCATATGTGCAAATAATAATAATCAAAACATTAGTCTTGCAATCATACAGTGATTAATATTGAGTCACTTGGATTCTTATATATAAAGCTGCCATCTATATCCCATTGTTCTAGACCACAAACCACGGAGTTCAGCACAATAGTGATGCATCAGTGTCATTAAAACACTCCCACGGGGAAGCAGACAGCCTTTTACTTCTTTACAGAAATAATACAGTTACCCTATAATCAATAAGTTATATATTCCAAGTACTTGCAGGAGTGACAGTAGCCCTGGTCAGGAACATGATTGGGAACTATCTCACCTGGTAAGTCCAGATGACAACGGAATTGACCACTGGGAGCCCTCCTGAGATTTGCACTCTGCCTGAATATGTGACCCAGCCACCAAGATACATATCAAATTTTCGAATGCCTGGTCACAATGATATTATTTTCCTCATCATTTGATTCCTATCATTTGCACAGCAAAGGTAACATGTCTGAGGATCTAAGGACCAATACATGAGAATGGGCTGCAGATTATCTAGTTGGAACAGATTTACAATAGCCATTTCTTTAAGAACACATGTATCCATATAGCTGTGATTGGCATAGAGTAAGTGATCAATAAATCAGAACTTGTCAATATCCTCTACTCACTATTTCCCTCCTTTTTAAATTGATCACACACCACCTTTTCTTTATACCAGCGGATCAGCAAACTATATCCCAGGGCGAATATGGCTGTCTGCCTGTTGTAAATACTGGGACACTGTTGTTTGAGTTTGCAAATGCTGCTGGAATGCAAAATACCAGAAATGGAATAGCTTTTATAAAGGGGGTTTATTAAGTTACAAGTTTCCAGTACTAAGGTCTTAAAAATTTTCAAACTAAGTCATTCAGAGAAAGATACCTTGACTCAGAAAGGCTAAATAGCATCTGAGATTTTTTTGTCAGCTGGGAAGGCATATAGCTAGTGTCTGAGGTCCTGGCCCTTGGTTCACTGCTTTGTGCTTCGGATCCCAGTGGCTTCCTCTCTAAACATCTGTGGGTCCTCACTTAGTTTCTCCAGGGCAAAACTCTGGATCCTGGCTTGCTTAACATCTCAAGGGAAGGCACATAACAATGTCTGTTGGGCTTCTCTCCTGGCTTCTGATTTCAAACAGCTCTTGCAGATCCTGTGGGTACTTCCAGCATTTTCCTCTGCATCTCCAAATGTCTGTGTATGTTCTCTGTGTCAACTCTTTTAAGGAATCTGGTAAACTAATCAAGACCATCTTGAGTGAGCAGAGTCACATCTCCATCTAATCAAAAGGTCAGACCCACAACTGAGTGTGTCACAGCTCCATGGAAACAACCTACTCAAGAGGTCCTATCATACAAATACGGGATCAGGATTAAAACAGCGTGGCACGTGGAGCAATGGTGACTCATTGGCAGAATTCTCACTTGCCATGCTGGAGACCTGGGTTCGATTCCCAAAGCCTGCCCATGTCAAAAAATAGAAGAACATGGCAGCCTCCAAAAGATTAAATAAGGATTAAAAGAACATGGCTTTTCCAGGGTATATAACAGGTCCAAACCAGCACAACAGCCATATTCATTGATTTATGTATTGTCTATGACTGCTTTCATGCTTTGATGACAGAGTTAAGTAGTTGTGCAAAAACTATACAGCCACAAAGCCTAAAATACTTACTATTCTGACATTTTACTGAAAAATTTACAAACCTTGGCTTTATTCCATGGTATTCAACCCACTGATTTTGCTTTATAATTTAACTAAGAGCTATTATTAACACAATATTGTAAACTCCATGGTAACATAAAACATTTTTCTTTCTTTCCCCTATCATTAATCTCTAATTCCTAACACAAGACCTAGAATACAATTTTCATAAATTATTTTCAACAATTAAACAAATACCTGAAAGAACTTATTAACTATGAATATTGTGAGAAAGAGAAATAAAAGGAAAAAAATAATATTTGTGGAATTACAAGAATAAAAAGCAGCTGAGGCAATATGATTTAAAGAGTAAATGAATAAAATGTAAAATTAAGCAAAAACAGTTTCAGTTATCTACAAAGGAAAGGTACTTCACATGTCCCTATTTAAGCAATGCCTATGACAAAGTACTTGTTATTTCCTAGGAACTAAAAATTTATTGATGTATCCAACTCTTTCATTGAGACACCAAAACAGTAGGAGAATTGCTTAGAATTTTGTGAAATTCACCTTAGAAAATAATGTATTCATTTAGCAAAAAGATTCTTAGAACTATCTTTTTATGGGGTAGCCATATTCTATAAAGAATGGCAGGAATAGTCTTATCCATAGAGAAATGATACAGCTAAAAGACAGAACATGTTTGAATGGCTGTTGGAAAGTGTTACAGCCTAGACTTATTTCTCCCTTCTAAAAGGGGTATAGAAATCAACAGCTTTCAGAACGAAAATAAAAATCGCCAGATAAAGGACTAGGGTTAAAGTAATATTTGTTTGCACTGATATGATCACTTGAAACATCAGTTTGAGTCTTTGTATCCATAATTTACTGAACTTTTGAAGGAATACACTGTATATCATCTGCCTTAGACATTGCATCATTGTAAATATTTCACAGTTTAAAAATTTTACAACCATTACACACATATGTTTTAATATACAGTTGAACAAAGTTTGAAAGCAATAAAATAAAAATGTATGCTTTCAATCTATAGCTAATTCTAGCTGGTATACAACTGGCCCAAGACTGAGTATTCCTCATGACATTTTAATTGCCTAAGTCTCTGTGCCTGGATCCCCAGTTATTACAAAAAATGCTGGTAAATATTCTCAGCTATGGCACAAATAAGTTTTGTATAAGAAAATAAAAAGCTACTAGTTAGTATTTTAAATAGGATAACAAATTTTGAAAGAGTTAGACTCAAATAAATTAATAGCGTTCGACATATGATGTTGGTTCACTCTCTTAATAGACTTTTTAGTACCCAAAACACCTCTTTCATCAGAATGTCATTTGGGGTTTCCTGGCCTTATGGTGATCTAGATAAGATTGCAGTGTGTGAAGGGGTTGTTGAGCATTAGACTGGAGAGGTTATAGGAGGCTGGGCCATTGAGGGCCCTGAAAGGCAAGATAAAGATTGTGTTCTTTATTCTATGGTCCCATGATAAATTATTGAGACATACTGTAACATAAGACTTTTCCTTATCCCCTGACTCCACAGTTAAAACGAGTACTTCTCTATTCCTGGAAGGAGCTTTGAGGGAGATAAAATCCAGGTGATTTCAAAGCCCTCTTGACAGCATCTCTCAGTCTGTAAGAACCAATTTAAGTGTATTCCCCATAGGAGGGCAAAATCAATAACTGCATACGAGTGGGGAATCACATTTTTATTTGGAGCTGCATGATAAGAACCATGTGCCATGTGAAAATGAAGATGTGAGAGGAATGGATTTGTCTCCTCCAGTGATTGACCGTTCTTTTCATCTTTGATGGGTGGCAAAACCAAGCACCTTAAAAGTGTGGGCTCTAGAATCAGTGCTGCCTCGCTTCTCTCCAGTTACCCACTGTGAGTACTTAATTTCATTGTGCCTCAGTTTCTTCCTACTTATAAGTGTGTTTCATTGTGTATGCGGGAGAAACTAAAGAAGGTCACCCACTAATAGCCACTTAGCCCCAAGCCTGGAATATAATAAATTCCCAGTTTCTATTTAAAATGTACAGTTGCTGGTTAACATCTCAATATTAACAGTTTTCATTGACACTCTGGGAGTGGTAACCAGAAATATCCTGCAAAAAGCACAAAGTCTGTAAAAAGAAAGAGGATGGAGTTGGAGGCTAGTGATAAATTTCTCATTCACACAAAGTTACCACTGACTGCTTATAACAAGATGATTCTACATGCATTCCGTTGCCACTGAGGGACCATGTTCTTCCAGGTAGGGATATTTGTGCTCATTTCCTATCCATTTTATAAAATGCATATGGTACATGGTAGCTATCATCTTCCTGTCACTGTTTATTTAATGAATAAAAATCTACATGGATCCAAGACACCAGTTCACTTTCACTGGCACTGAGCCACCTAAAATGGGTTATAGGAAATGACCATGCATTTTGCCCAAAGAATGAACTCAGAGTCTTTTCTTTCAGCTACCCAAAGGAGCTGAGGAGTTGTTGGTCCTCTCTTGGCTGTGTCCATGGCATACTGGGATATCCTAAGGACATAAGCCTGAATCAGTCAGCAGTTTCTCAAGGCCATTAGAGAATATCACAGGGACCCCAGCCAGGTAAATGAGGTCTTCACAGATGAGGTCAGTGAACTGCCAAAGTTAAGACCCCAAACAGGGTATTCTAGTTTGCTAGCTGCCAGAATGCAATATACCAGAAATGGAATGGCTTTTAAAAGGGGGAATTTAAAATGTTGTTAAATTTACCATTCTAATGCTGTTAAATTTTCCAAATTAAACAAAGTCTATAGAAATGTCCAAATTTAGGCATCCAGGGAAAGATACCTTGATTCAAGAAGGTTGATGAGGTTCAAGGTTTCTTTCTCAACTGGAAAGGTACATGGTGAACATGGTGATGTCTGCTAGCTCTCTCTCCAGGATTCTTATTTCATGAAGCTCTCCCAGGGGTGTATTCTCTTTTCATCTCCAAAGGTCTCTGGTTGCTAAGGCTCTGGCTCTTATCATTCTCATGACTCTGCTTTCTTGCTCTCACATAATTCTGAAACTTTCTCCAAAATGCTTTCTCTTCTAAAGGATTCCAGTAAACTAATCAAGACCCACCTGGAATGGGTGGAGTCACCTCTCCCTCTAGTGAAAGGTTAATACCCACAATTGGGCGAGTCACATCTCTGTGTAGATAACCTAATCAAGTTTCCAACCTACATTATTGAAGGGATTAAAGGAAATTAATTTTCTTTTACTTAAAAGGATTAAAAGTTGTTACCCACAAGATTGATTAGGATTAAAACATGGCTTTCCTCGGGTACATAAATCCTTTCAAACTAGCACACAGGGAAACTATTGTTAGAATAGGATCTATGGTACAAAAATATGGACATCCAAATATATCATGACTTGCATACAGTGAATATTTATTTCACACTAACATAGAAGTACTGGGAAGCTAAGTAGTAGTGTGAACCTTCATAAAATCATTCACGGTCTCAGGATGACAGAAGTTCTGCCATCTTCAACACATAGTTTACAACATTTGCTTCAAGGCTGCCTGCATTCCTACCACTCCACAGTGTGAGAATAAGGATGTCATGCCTCAGAAGCTATTTTACAGTCTTGGGCCCCAAAGTCTTGCAGTTTACTTTGTTAACATTCCACTGGCTAAAACTCCGTCGTATGGTACATCAACCTAAAAGGGAGGTCTTAAAATGTAGTTCTGTGCTCAAGAAGATAAACAGAATTTGGCTTGTGGGAGCAGTTTCTGACAAAGTAACTAAGCAGAGAATTATCTTCCACAATGATACCTTTGCCCCCACTGGAAGACAGAGGTCAGAGCAGAGGCCTTTATTTAAACTAATCACTAGAATGTGACTTTACACAATTCACTTAACTTTTGCAGGTCTCTGTTCTCTCACATGTGAAACGGCACTGATAATATGCCTGAGCATCAGGGTTATTGCAAAAATTGAATAGATGCTTAGCGCTTGTTGTAGTTTGTGTTAAAACTGCTGTATTGCAATATACCAGAAACTGAATGGTTTTTAAAAAGGAAATCTATTAAGTTTCAAGTTTATAGTTCTAAGGCCATGAAAATGTCCAAATTAAGGCATTAACAAGAGTTTGCCTTCACTTAAGAAAGGCTGATGCCACCCAGAACTCGTCTGTCAGCTGGGAAGGTATATGGCTGGCGTCTGCTAAGGTCTCTGGTTTCTGGACACCTCTCTCAGCTGGGAAGGCACATGGCGATTTCTATTAGTTTTTCTCCTCATTTGACAAGGTTTCCCCAGGGGTATTTTCCTTCTGTATCTCCAAAGATCTCTGGCTGAGTAGATTCTCAAGGCACTAAAGCTCTTTCCAAAATGGTTCCATCTCTAAAGGGCTCCATTAAGCAACCCCCACCTTGAATAGGTGGAGACACATCTACATGGAAACCATCTAATCAAAAGTTACTACCCATGATAAATTCTGGGGACTGTTCTGTAGCTGCTTGTTGAAGTGTGCTTTGAAAATTATTGCTTTTTTTCTTTCTTTTCTTTGTGTGTGTGTGTATATATACATACACACACACACATATATAGTATATTTTACAACTAAAAAAAACTAGTTAAACTATATGCAGTTATAGTAATATTAGATAAAATAAATTCCTGAAATCAAAAATTTGAAAATATTAAGTAACATGGCTCACTACTATAGTAAAGTTGACATTTGTAATAACTTTTTACTTGATATTTTGAGAATGCACACAGTTTTGATAGCTAATCAAATGGTATTAAGATACTGTTTAATATTTAGAATTCAAGTAACTCTGACCTCTGTAGTTATAGATTTTTTCCTATCTTGCTTTAATTTTAAATTGGTTTATGAAACACATTGCACAATCAGGCTTTTTGATGATTACCTAAATATTTTTTTTTAATTTGTCTATGGATGAACTAGGGATGAACCATCCATTTTAGGTGGTCAAGATTTCCATATGTTAATTGTAAAGATATTTGAACCTTCATATTTTCTTGAAATCAGGAAAATATATAGTAACATAGGTCATTACTATTGCAATGGAGATGTTTGTAATAACTTTCTACTTGGTATTTTGAGAACTTTCACAGTTTTGACAGCTGATCAAATGGCATTTAAATTAATATTTAATATTTAAAATTTAAGAACTTTGCTATCTGAATATGTAGATTTTTTCCCTTGTTGCCTCAATTTTAAATTGGTTTATGAAACTTATTGCACAAACACAGGCTTTACAATGATTATATGGATACTTTATTTAAATATGCCTATGGTTAAGCTAACTAAGATATCCATTTTTAGTGGCTCTAAGTGTATTGTCTGTTTTCTTAAATTAAAAAAAAATTAACAACAACAAAAAAAGAACATTTTTTTCTGGGGTACATGGTTCAAACTAAACAATAGACTTGGTAGGATTATGGAGGTGGGAGACAGACACTCCATAACTGTATTCAACCCCTCTGAATTGGTTTTAGTAAAATTTGGACATTAGGACCTTACTGTGTGACCTGGTGGCTGTGGATGTACCTACAGCCACTTTATCAAAGAGGCAAATACCACAAGCCTCTCGGATGGCTGCTTTTTGTGGAAACCAGTTTCTGGCTTCTATTTCAGAGAGGTAATTTTTCCTGAGATGCTTATTATTTATGGATTCCCAATCACCACCTGGTATGAAAACCTATGAAGTTAGTGTGTTAGACAATCAGAAGTGTATAAAAATCACCTCGCACAGCACAGGCATTCACTCAGGTCCACAAATCAAGCCTCAGTACTCCCCTGACTGCAGACAGAGGTGGGTTCTGTGGGCCTGTCATCAAAAAAATAAAAATATAAATGTAAAAAAGAATCTATGCCAGATTCTCATTTCATCTTGGAATAAATCGTATCTTCCTTATCTATCACCTACTCAAAGATTTACATTAATTTACTCTTCCACAAGATAGATAAATGCATAAGTCAGAGTTAGAATGCCCCCTTAGGCAAAATTCAGTTCAAATACTCTTTCGCTTCCCTGTTCTTCAATCCCAAACCAGCATTCCCTCCATTAAAGCACCTCTATTGATGCGTATTCATTTGTCATCTGCAATTCAGGAGACACTGATCTTTGCAAACACTAAGCCAGAATATATTATAATTGAAATGTGCCACAGAGCTACACTAAGTTTTCCTGTATCATGAACAAAAAAGGCCACTACACATTACCTAAGGAACCTCGCCACATTGTACTGTCTCTTCAATCCCTGCCCAATGTTCATGATTTGGCTCCAGTCCCACCTACTCTGTGAAAGCACCAGTGATAGACCTTGTTCATACAAATCTCATTGCTTCCTGACTGCACAAAACATTATTATCTGAATGATATACTTTATTTTTATAATACTAAAATTAAAAATCCACAGCATATGTTCTAACTTCAAAAGCCTGCTTTGGAACAAGGTAGAGTTAACATAATGAATAATGTATTTTGTAGTGGCACCTAAGATTATGATCTTTCCTAAAAGCTATATGTAATCACTGTGCCAGTTTGTGTACCCCAGAAAAGCCATGTCTTTAAATCCTCATTCAGTATTGCTGGGTGATATATCTTTTTTATTGTTTCCATGGAGAAGTGACCCACCCAACTATGGGTGGTAACTTTTGATTAAATGGTTTCCATGGAGATATGTCCACCCATTCAAGGTGGGGTTGCTTACTAGGGCCTTTTAAGAAGTAACCATTTTGGAAAAAGCTTTAGAGACACCAGAAATGACAGAGCCAACAGAAACTTCACAGTAGAGCTGACATAGATGCGGACATGTGGAAAACAGAGACACAAATGTTTGGAGATGCTTGGAGTCCAGCAGACATCACCATGAGATGTTAGCAAGCCAGAACCTGGAGAGCCACATGCCAGCCAGATGATTACCCATCTGACAAAGGTGTTCCTAACCCATGGACCTTTCTTGAATTAAGGTAACCTTTTGTTGGTACCTTAATGTGGGCATTTTCATTGCCTTAGAACTGTAAATTTGCAACCTAACACAATCACTTTACATCCTTGCATAAGAATCTTTGATGGTTCACTGTGTGAAATTGTTTATTGCACCTCCAATTATCCATCCTATCTTTATTCTTGGTTCTACTCTAACAGTGTTTCACAACTAAACACTACACAATCTATCCTTTCTTTAAGCTAAGAATGGTCATGTGACTATGTTCTTGTCAATGGATATGAGTAGGTTTTATTTGTATCAATTCTTGAGCTTGCAATTACAAGGACTGGGCATGCTTTCTTCTAGTACTTTCCTTCTTGCAGCTGGCTGGGAGATGAAAAGAACTGGAATAGCTTGTTTGGATTTACATGATGAACCATCCTACTAGTGCTGAACTATTTACCCTCTAGTTATTAAGTGTGAGCGAATAAAAGCTTACCTTTTGTACGGCACTCATATATTGGTACCTCTGTTATAGTAAATTAGACTGTACCTTATATTAACACTTTTCTTATTTCATACAGAAAAGACTTCACAGCATTTACATTTTATTTAAAACCTTCAATGCTTTCTTTCTATCTTTTGACCCCAAATTACCATTCACTACCATCCTTAAACTTCAGCGTACCCTAGGCATTCACCTATTCTTGATATGGCCTATCATGATGAGCCTATACTTTTGTTCATGTTCATCTTACTCTCTGGAATGTCATGCTCTCACTTCTCCCTTTAATCTCTTTCCTGCTTTCAAGAACAATATCAAATGCATATCCTCCATAGGAGTCTGCAGTCAAATGGGTCTGTGATTCAATTCTGTGATACTCAGAGCCATTTGCTAAAATGGGCCTAAATCAAGGTTGTTTAAATTATCTTTGTGTCATACTCAGAAGCTTGGTCCTCTTTATAAGAAGCCAAAGGCACATTACTTTATTTTAATTGTGAATCTTCCTCCATGTTTTAATCTTTATTTTAATATCTTGAATTCTTTATTTTAATCTTGAATCCTCTTCCACATTTGCCACAGTCTTCTTCCATAACTCCTGTTGAATTGAATTTGACTGATGTTGACTACATGAGAAACAGGCAAAGAACTACCAAAGTAGTTCTACTACAAAAGTAATATTACTACCAAATACTGCAATATTCCTATTATAGTAACCAATTTTACAGTAATAATACAATGGTAAAATATTTATATTGCAATAAAATTGCTGTAATAATAAAATAAAATAACTGGTCTAACATGCTTAATGTTCTCACATTGGAAAATTTCAATAAACACCAGGTTCTCTTCCTGACCACAAGAGAATTGAAGAAACAATGTGAAGAAATAACAAATTGTCATTGTTTGGCTCCAGCTAGTAGTATTCCAGTTGCATTCTTTACAAGCAATGAAGGATCAGTAGAAAATCCTGATATATGAGGTTTAGAGGGGGTGGGGTACCATTGTTACCTGTGACAATAATAGCAAAGTTGAAGTTCTTCTAAGTTACCATTTAGTTATTCAAATATATTCTTATGGATTTCAAAGTCCATTACATTTTTTAAAAATTAAAGTATTAAATTTTTGTCCATTGCAAAAGAAGCAGGATGCTTTATAAGCAAAGAAATTATTATCAAGTACAATGCTCAAGACCTCTATTTTATATATTATGAGAAAAGTTAGGTTTGATGATTCATAAAGTCTTCATAGCTTTATTATTGCCATTCTATGGCTCCACTAAAGGACCCTAAAGACATCTAAATATAGGGCATTATGTATGCTTCCTTGAAGATGAGTCACTCACTGTTCAATATTTTTCCCTTCTCTTCTCGTAATATTTATTGATTCCAATGTTTGAAAGCAACATCACTAGTTTGAAGTGGATATTACAAGTTTTATATCTTTGAATTTTATTTGTTGTCCTCCACAGTGCATGAAGGAAAAGCAGAGAAGTCCAAAACTGGACTGGTTGTGTTTGGCAGGGAGCACCTCAGGGCTCAAAGTGTGAGAGCAGAGGTAGAAGAGCCCTCTGTCAAGAATGACATAATGCAGAGTCTACTTCAGGTAGAAGTTTTGACTAGATCATATCTAAAATTCCCCCTCAAGGTTTTAGTACCAGAAAAGTTACCTTAATTCTTCCAAGACCATATTGTTATCATTTACAAGCTTCACAAGCCACAGAATGATTTCTTTTTTCTTTGTGTATAACAATATCATATGAACACACAAATATCTACTTGGGATATATATAGCTTAGAAGGATACAAACAAAAGAAAAATTATAAAGCAAATACAATAATTATTCTAATAGTATTCTTAATACAAGCTTCAACGAATCTTGAACTTTGGGGTAGGTCCTTACTACGTTTAAATTTTGATCTTAGATCCAAATTCCCCCTTAACGAACTTCAAATCATAGTTTTCTAGTTTTCCTGAATGTTCCTTTGAAATTGAATTTTTATTCTCATTTTTTGGTAAACAATACATTATAAATGTATAAAAGAATATATTATAATATATAAAAAGGTAGAAGTGGATGGGCTTGTTACTTAGCCTTATTGGAAGAATCTGTCCATGTCAATCATGAGTTCACAAGCATTTTTGGTTCCCCACAATTCTCAAGGCCTAATTCAAAAACCACCTCCTTCATGAAACATTTCCTGGTATGCAAGGAAAGAAATCAGGATCTCGCTGCAAAATATCACTCTTATTCTCACAGCTAATTGCCACTAAAGATATTATAAATTTCCTGCAGGAAGGGTTATAATAAATTATTATTTCTGGTTATACTACAAAATCCAGAAGAGACTTACACTTCTTAGATGGGCAATAAATATTTATTGTATTAATGAGTTCAAAAAATCTCTCAGAAGGGCCAACTTTAAGTAATTAGGAATTCCAGACTCAACGTTTCACCAGGTTGGTATTATCCTATTAAATAGTTTTTCAAAATAACTAGGCTGTCATAGCTTTCATTTGAACTACATCATTTTCTTTGGCCTTTCACTTTTAAAAAAGGCACACTGGGCTCCTCATCTTCTCCTGTCTAGTATCTAATACCAAGAATCTTAGCCCTAAGGTCAATCTTAGAAGTACCCTTTTCAGTAATTCTGAAGCTTGAACATTTATGACCAGGCACTAGCCTGGTCTTAAGTATTCTGATTTAATTAGTTTTTCTAGGATCCAGGTATCACCTTCTTTTAACATTTAGCAAGTGATTTTAATGTATAGCTGGGTTTGAGAATTACTAATCTAGTGCAATTTCTTCCTATTATAAAACAGAAAAAACTCATTAACTATTATATATGAAGAACTGAAGCCTACAGATGCCAAGTAACCTACAAAGGGTCACTGAGCTGATCTAGTTAGCAGATCGAGTGTCCTGGCTTATATTGTTTTTTTTTTGCCAATTCATACATTCTTTCTCTTCACATTGCCAAGTCATGGCATATACAGTCACTGATTTCTGAAGCCCCCATCAAACACATACTCCCCACCTCTCCAGAGAACACTTGCCCTCCAGAACTTACCAGTATGACTTTCATTAAAGGCCTCAAATACTCTGATTTGGTGTGAGGAACAGCATTTGTTTTCATGGCACTATTTGACTCCATTGCACAGCAGAGATGCACTTGCTATTACAAACTCTAAACAAGCTGGCCATATTCCCAGAGTAACCCACATGGGAAATCTGTCCTGCATTTGTGCCTCTCAGAGTTGCTGTTAGGGTTGAATAATATAATAGAAGTAGAGCATTAAGTATATGCTCATTATGCAGGTTTTATTTTTGTTGTTTTTGCTCAATTAGTAGTAAAAATCACCATTATATTGTCACTTTTTTTTCTGTTTTTATTTTTTGCTTTTTTATATGATGATGACAGATAATCAGTGCTATCTCAACTCAGATGGACAGGAAAGTAGATGCTCAATGTTAGAATGGGGAAGAAATTCACTTTCATTCAAAAGGCTTTGTAGGATTATACTAGGGACTTTGCATTTAGAATTCCATTTAATTTTCCCATTAAATCAACGTAGTATGCTTTATTTTCTCTAGCTTATAGATGAGAACACTGTAGCTCAGAAAGACTAGATTATATTCCTATCATAATACAGTAATGTGGGTTTCTTCAATGTTTCTGTGCTGTGTCTATACTGGATCTTCATTTTGTTGCAATATTTTGCAAGATAGGGGGGATGAAATACATGGGTATCCAACTGTTGCAACATTTTTAGGTCTACATGACAATTGCAAACAATCACAATCTCCAAAGGAATATTTCTGTTTTTTCTTTTTTCAGATATATAAGTAATTCACATATCATAAGCCCTTTATTTAAGGCTAAGTTGAATATGTTTCTCACACCACCTACAAGCCTTCTCTCTTCTTCTAGCTTTGTGAATACTCTTGTCTTAAGGCCCAACTCAAGCCCCATTTCTCTGAAGTGGACTGCATAGGTCTGCTTTATTTCTTGGAATTCTATTTTCAATCATGGTCTGAACTATGCAATTTAGCATGTCTTTTATCAGATCTCCTTTGTTTGAAAGTAACAGGTAACTTTCAAAATAGCTTAAGCAAGTAAGGAAAATGCACTGGAAGGACACAGAAGTATCTTCTGGAACCCAAATGTAGGTCACACAGCTGGATTTAAGGATGGTCTTAAATCAGGATCTGGAAGTCTTCAGGAACCATGGCTGCGAACTACTCTCTCATAGTTTTCTCTTGAGACTCACTTCTACAGAAATAATCCATATATACCTGGTTTCAGCTGCCCCAAACTTAGCAGGGACAGTGAGTCAGTCCACAATTGGGTAAACAAAGATTGAATCAAACCTTTTAAATTTATCTGACTATAGCTTACCTAGGTAACAGTCTCTTGAAAATACCACACAAACACACTCAAGTTCACTCTTCATTTTCATTGTATCATGCCTCTTTCTCTGTTTTTCTAAAATATTTTACTTCAGAAAGAGAGACTGAGGTTAATTTTTCTTTATACGAAAAGACCACTCTGGCCAAAATAAAGGAGGGCAGACCGACAAATACAGAGAGAAAGAGAAAGAAGAGAGAGACTTGAGAAAAGTAAGGAATGTTGGCTTCGCATTCCAGTTCACAAGTTTTTTTCACTGAATTTCTATTATAAAGGAGAAGGTGCTAAGCAGAACATTTTGTTGAATGATGAATAACATTCAACATTTTGTTGAATGATGAAAGATCAATTATCTCCCCTCTAAGATCTCACAAACTAATGGAAAAAAGATACATGAACTTACATAATGGGCTTAGATACACAGAAGAGTGCCAGAGCACCTCGAGAGACAAAAAGAGTCTTGCTACCAAAGAGAATGGGCTGACTTCTTGTCACTGAGAAATATGGAATTTAATATCATCTTGAAATTCAAATTATTTTTTCCCAAAGCGAGCTTAGTAAAGGGCTCAAGTGCTAAGGTCATAAACTCATTACATGGCATGTAAAAAATTTTATTAAATGTTATACATGGTTTGATTATTGTCCTAGTTTGCTAGCTGCTGGAATGTAATATACCAGAAATGAAATGGCTTTTAAAAAGGGGAATTTAATAAGTTGCTAGTTTACAGTTCTAAGGTCAAGCAAATGTTCCAATTAAAACAAGTCTATAGAAATGTCTAATCTAAGGCATCCAGGGAAAGACACCTTGATTCAAGAAGGCTGATGAAGTTCAGGGTTTCTCTCTCATCTGGAATGGCACATGGTGAACACAGTCAGGGTTTCTCTCTTATCTGGAAATGCATGTGGCAGACATGGTATCATCTGCTAACTTTCTTTCCTGGCTTCCTTTTTCATGAAGCACCCCAGAAGATATTTTCCTTCTTCATCTCCAAAGATTGCTATCTGGTGGATTCTCTGTTTCTTGTGGCCATGTCATTCTGTGCTCTCTCAGAACCTCTCCCATCCTCCAAAATGTTTCCTCTTTTATAGGATTCCAGTAAACTAATCAAGACCCATGTGAATGGATGGAGACATGTCTCCACCTAATCCAGCTTAACAACCACTGTTTGAGTCACATTTCCAGGGAAATGATCTAATTGCAGTTTCAAATATACAGTACTGAATAGGGCTTAGAAGATATAGCTGCCTTTACAAAAGGGTTAGGATTAAAACATGGCTTTTTTAGGGTACATACATCCTTTCAAACTATCATACTTATATACTCATTTTTAGTATCTGACATGATGTTTTGTCATTGTTCTTAAGGCATTTCACAAGTCTCAAATGTGCCTGTAGAATATGAAATTGAGTTTTCAAAAATATATGCCAGATGTTATACATGTATCTTATGAAATGTATCTTCAGCTATAAAATGGGAATGTAACACCTGATGTTTAAATATTAATGCTTGCATATCATATAACTTTGTTTTATACCTGGTCAAAAAATTCCATCAGTCATAGTTGTGTGTCTTTAAAGGATGGTCCATTCCTGACATCTAAAGGGTGGTTAGATATACTCTAAGAAGTTGTACTAACAAAACAAGGTACTTTTATTCTTATTACTTTACTTTATACATTGCCTGCCACACACCAAATTATTCCACCTTCCCCATGAAACCTCCCTATCAGCCATCTTCTATCCTCTTCAAATGCAGCTTGCCTTACTTTTCAAGTTTTCCATTTCCTTTTCAAAATGTAATGTACCACTTTTGTGCCTGGAAGACTGGCCCTGCCCTCTGGGTCAAATAAACTCTCTCTCTGCAATTAACATCAAAGTTGTAGTCTTTGTCTCTAAATGCAACTCAGACTATGACGTCTCTTTTTTGCCTGTTCTAATACTGTCAAACCCCTCCCCTAATATGTTTGGCAGATTCTAAACTGAGAAACATCTGGATGAAGAAAACATAAGTCTTATTAATATACATGTCATGGCTGAAGCATCACTGCTAAGAGCTGTATGAGCTGATATTGGTCAGAGGACACAGGGGCTGAGTGAGGAGCCAGTTAGAGGAACCAGAAGTGTCATTTTGGATTTTGTTTATAGCAGTAGTAAATAAGTCAGCAGATTTCAACAAACATTGAAAAACTGGGAACAATGAAAGAGACAAAACAGAATCCCAAAGAATTATTTCTAGGTTTTTCCATGTAAAGTTTTCTAAAGAAATTAGTCTAATTATTAAACATTTTCCAACATAGTCTATTAAACTCAAACTTCTGAGGACTCACCAGCCTTGACAGCTGATATCCTATCTCTTCTCCTATGGTGGCGCCAACAAAAGAAATGAATTTTCTCACCATTTCTCTACCATTCCCCATTTCCCAATACTTTATTTTTTACTA
The DNA here is from genome assembly GCA_004026745.1 of Myrmecophaga tridactyla. NCBI lineage: Eukaryota > Metazoa > Chordata > Mammalia > Pilosa > Myrmecophagidae > Myrmecophaga > Myrmecophaga tridactyla. The sequence goes on along the minus strand of PVIY010031802.1, from coordinate 5,331 downwards.
TTTGTTTAAATGGCCTTAATTTTAGATTGGCACCTACTGATGAGACCCAGATACTGGAGGGTCAAGTAATTAGAGAAACTGAAGTCTGGCAGTACAAAGGCTAGGAGAAAGGCTCTGGCCCTATTCTGCCTTGAAATTCTGTATTAGGGAAACTTAGAAGAATCCAGGACCACAAATGACCTTGATATTGCTGAGTTAGGGTTGGAAGGTGTAAGTAGGAGCCAGGGAAAGATCTGTGAATAGTGTCCTAGGGTAACATCAAGTGGCCTGGAGACATGGATGAGTCTTCCCATAAGGGAACCAGGAAACCTGAACCCGGGTCATTAAGTCTCAAAGCTGCCAAAGGCTTCCCTGGAGATGGCATTAAGTTAACTTTATTATCATTTCAGAAGCCTGAGAAACCTCGAGGAGGAGACTTTGAAGATTGAGGACCTCATATAGCATTTCAACTAATGCAACTCCCAAAAGACAGTGACAGCATATCAGAAACATTGAGCATTGCCATTTGTCTTGTACTCCCAACCAAAATCATCTACTCAGTTCATTTCTGGTTAAAGCACCTAGCAGGCAAATTTGACTTTGAGGCTCTTTCATCTCCATTTCTAAGTTTTTCCTCAACTGTTGGTGTCCAATTTACACAACACCCTAGGATTCTTGTGATCATATTCTCTTTGTATGCTAAAATTCTGATTTTCTTCAGGCAAAAATCCTGTCTTTCTCTGTCTATCTCTAAGCAGAATGTCTATTCCCTAAATGTATCAGGGACTGCTCACTCAGTTATTCATATCTCCATGTAAATCAGTCAAATAAGCTAAGGATTAGAGAAAAGCAATCTGATTAAATTGATTCATCTTGAAGTGTGAATGACAGATGGATTTTCTAATTAAACTTAATAATTATTATTTAAATAAGAGTATTTAGTAATCCAATATGAAGCTCTCCAAGAACTTATATGTGCCTTTTCCATGTTTTTATATACCTCAGTGCTTAGCAAATGTATTAAGTACATTTAAATTTTTTTTTTCAATTTAATTAACTGAACTTCAAGTTGTTGAATTGGAACCAGACTGTATGTTTCTGAGAAGTATAACACTGTGGTTTCTACTCCCAAGTCCACCAAATTCTTGAGGAGCATATTTTTAGAAGGATACTGTGCATCTTTCAGTTAAACTTTCCCCATATATAATACAGTAACAATAATATTGCTGACCATTTTATCTATAAGGGGATGAAAATTTATTTTCAGTCCCTCTTGACAATGGAATCAGGACTAATCCTCAACTGGTCCAACAACTAGGATTTCCTTGATGGCAGGCTACAGGCAGATGAAAAACAAATAAGCAAGAGTTCCCAATATTTAATCCCAATGATTATTTCAATTCTCTTAATTAACAGGAATGGGATATCTTTAACAAGATTAACTAGATTGGAGCTTCAAAATGCACATCTGAAGATGATAAGTAAATTAACTCTCCATGTATATCAAGAATATGAAATGTATGATAACTGGTAAAGGTCTCTGTTTGCTTCCTACAAAGATGACCAGGTTCAAACACAGAAGGTATCATTATTCTAGTTATTCTTGAAACTTAAATTGCTATAGTCAAGACTACCTTAGTCACATAAACAAGGTTTATGAAGAAATTCAATGGCTCTACTCTGCAAACTTGTCAATCTAATATTCTTAAGTAGTGTTTATTTGTTGGATAAAATGATTGATTAAATAATCAGTTACTACATCAGGCTTACCATTTTGGAAATTCCATTGGGCTTGAGGGGAAGGGCAAAAGTTGGAGGATTATGTGGAAAACCAAAAGAGTAAGAAAACTAAGGAGAGAGATTGAGTCCAAGCGTGCTGCTCTGATGCCATTGAATCAATGAGTGTTGTCTCTCATTTGATCATTGGCAGGATGTGTACAATTATTATAAGCAATCAGTCACTGGTTTAGCTGCACCCAGTAATGAGGGAGAAAGAGAAACCTGAGAGCCCACTGGTTGTGCCAAGGAAAGACCTGGGAGAGCTCCAACTAAACCAGTCCAAATTCCCCCAGCACTCATTTCTCTAAAATCATCTTTAAAAATTCATGATCTAAGAAAAAATAGTGTCCTTGTTATGCAGCTTCAAAACAAGTTTTATAGACCTTGTTTCCAACCAGATTGACTCCCTTTCTTTAAAGAAAATTAGTGACACTCACTGTATCTAACCACAATTACAGATATGATCAGAGCATCCAAAATAAGATGATCAACCACGAATAAGCAACTATACTCATTTGCCAGCCTCAGAAAAGTGATAAAAGTTTTGTGCTGATGAGCTAATTAATGTTCAAAAGTTATTCACTCATAAATTTTTAGATACACAAAGGGGAGGTCATCAAAGATAGTAGTTTGATTATAAATTGGCATTCTTTTATTATTTTAGCTCTGGCTTTATTTGCATACGATCAGATTACAACAATTTGGCTCTTTTTCCTTTAAATTTGGAGATGAGGGGAGAAAGATAAATTGTCAAACACAAGTAGATTTTAGAATGCAGTCTACCATGGATTCTAGGGAATCATAAGTTAGTTCATTAAACTTAAATGCTCAATACAATGGTTAAAGCCCAGCATAAATTTGTACACATTTGTTTAAATTACATTTGATTATGTTGATTGTGATGTTAATTCCACAATCACAGCTATTGCAATTTGGTAATGAAAAGGTAGTTCTCTCCCAAAGAAATATGGCAAGGAACCAAAAATATCTAAGATGATTTGTTCTGAGCCTCCATATGACAGAGGGACAATTTCTTGGCATCACTTATCAAAGAAGCTCAAAGCAGTGTGGCAGGCAGAACCTGGCCGTTCACAACTAGAGAGAAAACTGAACATGAATCCAAGGTCTATCATGGAATAGTTGCATGATCTTGGACAAAATACACACACACCATAAAGTCCTATGAAAACATACTGCTGAAAACTATTGAGTATTGTCACACATCTGCACAATCCATACATAAGATTTTAATTATCCACCCACATGTCTGAATGTCCTAGGTTAAGTTTATTGAATACAATAAGTGTGTTGCTCCAATTTATATATGTAACTTACAGTACAGTGATAACAAAGTAGATAATAAATAAATAAAAAGAGAGTAATGGTTTCTGTGCTCTCTATCCCACAGAATTATTGCAATACCTAATGAAATGATATGTACAGAAGTTTTTTTGTCAACTCTGACATACTGTACAAAACTCAGAAGTTATCTCTCAAGTAGAAAAAAAAAGCCTCTAAGTAGAAATCCACATGACTTTTTATTATATTCATGTAGAATGAATATATGAGCTGTTTATTAAAATCTATGTCCTGAAAATCCATAATTCAGCTAGCTGACCATGAAGAACATTTTATCCTAAACTGGATATGGAAAGTGTGACCATATGTCTATAAGAAATATATAAGGTATGGAGAGATATAGGGTTTGGCAAGATGGTTAAAATGCTTTCAATCAAAATATACCTTTAAAAATACACTTGGGGAGACTTCTGTGAAGATAGTGGAATAAGGATGGGCAAAGTGCACTCTTCCACCAAAAGCACCTAAAGAACAAGCAAGAATGATCTAAAGCAGTGCTTTTGGGGCTCAGGAGACCAAGGAAAGATCATTGTAACAAATGAGCAGGAGCTGGATGGAAAAAAACAGAAAAATTGTGGTGAGTGAGCTCAAATAGTGCCTGATACCCCTCGTTCCTACTGAGCCTGGCAGCTGTGGGACAGCTTGGTTCTCATCAGCTGATGAAAGGCTGTGCAGTCAGAATCTAACTGACCACCAGTGACGTTGGCCCTCTTGGTCCCACAATCTAGAGCCTCCTTGTGCCGGAGCTCAGAAGTTAGGGGCTCCATGGATACCAGGAGCTGAGAGACTGCAGCATGGAACTGGTCTCCATTGTGATGCCTATGGTCCATCCACCACACTAAGACCTGCACATGGCATAGTCCTGGGCAAATTCCTGGCTTGTGATGTTAATCCTCTCAGTCCTGCAGCCTAGAGCCTTTCCATTTGCTGCACTGATTCCACAAACTCAGAGACTGAGACTGATCTGCACCAGGGTACCCAGAACCCCTCCACCATACCTGAGACTGGCAGTTCAGGGCCTGTCTGGCTTTCATCTAGCTGGCTGCAGCAGACTGGGAGAGAAAGAGAGGCCATTCCCTTGGGAAAAGTGCGGATATGGCACAGTGCGGTTCCAGTGACTGGCTGGAAGGGGTGACCCTGTGGATCTTGCAGCTTTGAAACTTTACAGAAGCCCAGGATGCTAGTACCTCCCACCATTTCCACAATTAGAGAAGCTGTAGTGAGCAACGCCAATCCCCCTTTCCCACCCCTGAGTCCAATAGCTCAGAGCATGCCTTGGTGTTGCGTGTTGGGCTGCAGCAGTCTGGGAGAGAAAAAAAGGAGACCTCTGTCTCAACTGTTGGCCAGTGAAATAGGACAGTAGGGGCCCACAGCCTTGGTCCTTTCTGGACAGCTGCCTACAGCACCACAGGAACTTTATCTCCATTCACTGCAAAAATAGAGGGGTCAGAGGAATAAAGAAACAACCTATCTTTGTTGAACTATGAGGAACAATATGCCAGAGAACATATACTGCTGGGAATGCTGAGAAAGTACCGTCTGAGAAGCTGACTTCCTGACCCTTTCTCTAGGGCCCTTTGTTTCAGGTTTATACCCCTTCATGGGAACGTGGCCCTGGTTTGGCTGCAAAATACTAATGAACCAAGTACCAAAGGAAATCTTAAACCTGAACCCAAACAGCAACAAAATCTTACAAGAGAGGGAAATCGACTTTCAAAATGACCTTATCAAGATAATCTGATGTTCAGAAACCAGCAAAAAATTACAAGGCATATTGAGAAACCAGAAAATATGGCCAACCAAATGATCAAGCTAAAAAATTCTGAGAAAATACAGAATTTGGTTCAACTGATCAAAGATGGTCAAACAAATCTTCTAAATTTCAACAAGATGGTTAAAGAGGTAAAGGATATTAAGAAGAGTAGGAGAGTATAAAGAAGAGTTTGAAAGATTACACAGAAAAATAGAAGATCTTATGGAAATAAAAGATGCAGTAGATGGAATTAAAAATAAACTGGGGACAAACATCAGCAAATCTTAAGAGGCAGAAGAAAGGAAATGTGAACTACAGGATAGAGCTACCAAACTCAAACACACAATAGAATAAATGGAGAGAAAAATTGAGCTGTGTGTGTCTCAGGGAAATGATTGACAACATGAAGCATGCAAATATGCACATTTTATGTGTCCCAGAAGGAGAAGAGAAGGGTAAAA
>PVIY010031801.1:0-29587 GCA_004026745.1 Myrmecophaga tridactyla | reverse complement strand
CAGCAAAACCCAGGAGAGAAGGGAGAGACCAGTAGATGTACCATGTGACAGAAGGAGGTGAGGATGCCAGCAGTTGGTTTTCAGAGAAGGTATCATCCTGTTGATGCCTCAATTTGGGCATTTTCATGGCCTTAGAACTATAAAATTGTAAGCCCCATTGTAATAGCCAGTCCATTTCTGGTATATTGCATTTCATCATTGTTTTGGTTTGCTAAATGCTGCTGGAACACTATATACCTGAAATGGAATGGCTTTATTTGTTTTTTTTTGTTTGTTTGTTTTTTTTTTTTTGCATGGGCATGCACTGGGAAACAAACCCAGGTCTCCGGCATGGCAGGTGAGAACTCTGCCTGCTGAGCCACTGTGGCCTGCCCTGGAATGGCTTTTAAAAAGGGAAGTTACAAGTTTACAGTTCTAAGGTCATGAAAATGTCCAAACTAAGGCATACAGAGAAAGATATCTTGATTCAAAGAAGGTCGATGTCTGTCACATGGGAAGGCACACTCCAGGCTGGCATCTGCTGGTCCTTGTTTCTGGTTCAATTTCTTCCAGGTTCAGATGCCAGTAGTTTCCTCTCTAAGCATCTGTGTGCCTTCAATTAGCTCCTCTGGGACACAATTCTGGGTTCTGATTTGCTTAGCATCTCATGGGAAGGCACCTGGCAATATCTGCTGGGCTCTGCATCTGCAAACATTGGTGTCTAGGCATCTGCTCTCTCTGTAGGCACTCTAAGCATCTCCAAATGCCTAAGTCTGTGTGCTATCAAGCAATTGTGTTTTCTCCAAAATGTCTCCCTTTTAAAGGAATCCGGCAAACTAATCAAGTTCTGCCTAGAGTGGACTGAGTCACATCTCCATCTAATTAAAAAGCCACACCTATAATTGGGTGTATTATGTCTCCATGAAAGTAATCTAATCAAAAGGTCACACCTACAATTTAGTGGGTCAGTCTCCATGGAAACGATCTAATCAAAGGTTTCAACCCTACAATACTGAATCAGGGTTAAAGAACATGGCTTTCTGGGGTACACAACACTTTCAAACTAGCACAATCAGCTTTAGCAAACTAAAACAGATATTGAGCATCTTTTCATGTGCTTTTTAGACATTTGTATATCTTCTTTAGAAATATGTCTTCTCCAGTCTTGCCCATTTTTAAATTGACTGTTTGTCTTTTTGTTGTTGAGATGTAGGATTTCTTTATGTATTCTAGATATTAAACCCTTAATTCTAGATATTAAACCCTTATTGAGTATTTTCTCCCATTCTGTGGGCTGTTTTTTTGCTTTCATGTTAAAGTTCTTTGATGTACAAAGTTTTTCATTTTGATGATACCCCATCTATCTATTTTTTCATTTGTTTCTTGTACTTTGTGTGCAAAATCTAAGAAACCATTGCCTAATACAAGTTCCTGAAGAAGCTTTCCTACATTTTCTTCTAGGAATTCTATAGTTCTGGCTCTTATATTTAGGTCTTTGACCCATTTTGAGTTGATGGATCAAGGGGTCTACCTTCATTATTTTGCAAATGGAGATCCCATTATCATTTGTTGAAGAAATTATTCTTTCCTAATTGAGTGGTCTTCATCCCCACATCAAAAATGTGTTCGACATAAACGTGAGGGTTGGTTTCTGAACTCTCAGTTTAATTCCTTTGGTTTATATGTCATCATTGTGCTAGTGTCATAATGGGTGTTTATTACTCTGGCTTTGTAATAAGTTTTAGGATTGGGAAGTACGAGTCTTCCAACTTTCCTATTTTTCAAGATGGTTTTGGCTATTTGGGGCCCCTTACACTTCCATGTCAATTTGATGATTGGGTTTCCATTTTTGCAAAGAAGTTTGTGAAATTTTTATTGAGATTGTGTTGAATCTGTAAATTTCTTTAGGTAGAATTGACATCTTAACAATATTTAGTCTTCTAGTCCATGAACATGTAATATCCTATTTATTTAGGTCTTTGATTTCTTTCAGCAATGTTCTATAACTTTCCCTGTACAAGTCCTTTACATCTTTGGCTTTATTCATAGATATCTCCTAAAGGTAAAGAAATTGACCAATATCTTAATACCAGGAAAATTTGTATAACGTATTTCATGACCATATTTAACTGTGAGGCCTCTCTTCCTGCCTCATCACACTTGAAACCATCTTCCTTTTCAACTCTCTAAAAGTATATAAGCTAAGGTCATGGCATGAATTATGATTGCTGAATATCATTTATCAAGTTTCCTCCCCAGGCCCATGAACTTGAATAAAATTCTGACATTGACTATGTTTCTGACATTCAAAAATGGAATACAGCATTATGGTAATGGTTCATTTGAATCTCTGAAGCTAGCTTCCATCCTTGGTATTTTGACCATTGCACTTCCCCCTTTCTTTCCCATATCTTAATATGATGAGAACACTATGTACTGACATCACCCTGAAGAGATATGATAGAATTACCATTCTTACTGGACTGCAAGCTTTCAAGAACAGTGACAGGGTCTAGCTATTTCTTTGTGGTCATAGTACCTCACAACACTGTTATGTACATAGTAGGTACTCAAGAAAGTTTGTTGGATGAATGAAAACAATACAAATTAATGTTAATTTAAAATGTTAAATACAGCACAGCACCAGTTGTACAATTCTAGCAAGACATTGTGTGGGGATTTGCAAAATCAAGTATGCCAGCATTCCATGAAATGCTAAGAAGAATCATTTTCAAGTTTGTGAATATATTTGCAGGTGTTAGCTTCTGTCATCCATCTAATCTCTACCTCTCCTTTTTCTCACCTCAGAACCCACACACCATTTTGACATATTAGAGAAGCTGATATGATAAAAGATCGCACCTTTCCTGCTTCAAAGGATAGTGCTGATCCTGGACAAAGATGAGAAGCTATGGATGGCATGGATTTATTTAGGATGATATTACTTGAATGATGCCACATGGATCTTCTTTTCTTCATTCAACAAATGCTTGGTCTTCTCTTGGGCACAAAGACAATGAATTTTTGTTAATAATTACAAATATAAAGAGGCAATAATTGGGAGACATGTTGATAAACGTGACCTGCCTTATGGGGCAATTTTGCAAGAATTCGGAGATGGCACAATTACTTCAAAATTTATACTTTCCCAAACTTCCGTTGCCTGCCATCCGCCAGATAGATGCCACAGTCTCTGCAAGGAATTTGCTTATATTTTCACCTTTGGGACAGCTTTTAAAATGCAGTTAATACAAATATGAGTAAATTACAGAGTTTCATTCTAAAACAGGTGGCCTATTATACTAATTCACTCTACAGTATTAAAGACATCTGGTCGGAGAGGATTTAAAACTGTTACACACCATATCTGAATATCTGGAACAGGAATAGGTTAATTGAGGAGGAAATTGAAAGGGAGGAACAGGTGAAGAAAAGTGAGTTAAGGAATCCTGGAAATTTTGTTTAAATGGAGAATGATGATCATCATAGCGGCAAAGGCTCCTGCATAGCTATGCCGGTTTGAATCTGTTGTGGACCCCAGGAAAGCCATGTCCTTTAATCCTCATTCAATATTGCTGGATGGGAGCTTTTTGATTATCCATGGAGATGTGACCTACCCAATTGTGGGTGGTAACTTTTGATTAGATGGTTTCCATGGAGATGTGTCTGTACCCATTCAAGGTGGGGTTTGCTTACTGGAACCCTTTAAGAGGGAACCATTTTGTCTAAAGTTTTAGAACCCCTGCAGCCAGAGACCTTTGGAGACGAAGAAGGAAGACACTCCAGGGATGCTTCATGAAACAAGAAACCTGGAGAGAAAGTTAGCAGACATCAATAGCCAATTGGATATGCTCTGAAACAGCCTTGGGCCAAAGCTGCCTGTGATATGATTCTCCTAGAGGAGTTGGGAGACTCCTGCCCTACATAAATATCAGTGACCATCTGTTTTAGTTTCTTAAGCTGCTGAAAGCAGATACCATGAAATAGATTGACCTTAGCTTACAGTTTTTGCTGAGAATAATGTCCAAATCAAGGCATGATAAAGGCATGGAAGGGACACCATTGGGTACATTGTGAAGTGCCCATGTTGCTTAATACTTCAAGCTATTTCATAAAACTACTGTGATTTTTAAAATCTCTTCTGAATCGATCACTTCTCATTTCACCCACCTATTTTATGTTCTTGTGGTACAATCTTTCAGAGCTCCTGTTTCTATAAGGAACTATTCTCCAAAAACCATTCATGAAATGGTCTGTCTTATGTGACAGACCCTGTAGTGAGCATTTCAAATATCATCTCATTTACACCTCACAACCCTGTGATAGAGCCCCATCCCATTTTATAATGAGGAAACAGAGTATTTCAGTAACTTGCTCAAGGCCACATAGGAGTGACCAGTGGCCAGTGCTGGGTCAGGTTTCTCTAACTCCACTGAGCTATTCAGAAAGCAGAACTTTTTCTAATCTCGCTGAAATGTATTTATTTCAGACTATGAATTGTCAAATCCCTACACTTCATAAAAGCACAGATTGTTTCTAATTCCTAAAATGTATCATTCAACTTCCTCTCCCACATAACTATTCTACAGCTTCGTAATTTTATAGGCTTTAGTCATCTTTTCTGTCACTTTTTTTTCTCTCCAGGTGATACATCTCATATGTGGACCTCATTCTTTGAATATTTTTCCGTTACTTTTCTCCAGATCTTTCTCAAACTCCACTACATTTTTGTTTAAATTATGTCTACTAACATTGTAAAACATATTACAGATGCATAGGAAAATTATTTCTCTTTTATTTCCAGTACCCAACCCTGATGCCCAGAATACTGTGACCCTTTTGGCTTCAGCAGCAATTCTTTATTTGAAGATCATATAAAAGTCATAGGAGAACTCAGCAACCTAAGGTCTGTCTTGGACCTCAGTGCTAGAGCTTATATTTCTACAAGGACATTCAGTTGGGGAATAATCAGGACCTTTTATATGACACCTGTATCTCCATTTGCTCTCCCTTTCTGTTTGTCCAGCCCCAGCTCAAATCATTCAGCCCTCAAATAACTCAGAGCCAGCCACATTGGCTTACTTTCAGTTGCTTGTAGTTGCCAAACTCCTTTTTATCATAGGCTCTTTGCCCATTCTCTGTCCATTGCCTGACACTGCCAACCACCATGCCATCTCTTATATATCCTTTAAATATTAGATTAAATACTGTCCTCACACCTTGAACTTCTTTTTTATAGTACCTAACATCACATTTGCAAGTAAACAATTATAAGCATACTTATCCACTTAATTTCTAGCATCCCTGATACATTACAAAAAACTCCATGAGGGTAGGGATTTATTTCCTTCTTTATTCACCTATGTAACTCCAGTTCTTTGCATAGTATTTGATACCCAGTAGGGAGTCAATAAATGCTTCCTAAATGGATGAGTAAATTCAGAAGGAAACAGAATGGGCAGATTTATAGAAATAGAAAGTAGATTAGTGGTTGCCTAGGGCTGGGTTGGGGGCTTGGGGGGAAATGGGCAGTGACTGCTAATGGGTATAAGGTTTCTTTTTTGGGAGATGAAATTTTCTAAAATTGATTATGGTCATGGTTGCAGAGCTCTGTGAATATACTAAAAATCACCGAATTGTACTCTTTAGAGGGGGTGAATTGTATGATATGTGAATTATAAATCAATAAAGATGCCATCAAAATTAAGAAAGGAATAAATGAGCCTATGGACAGAATTGTTCTCACACGTTGGCTCCAGTTCTTGCTTTAAGTAAGGCATTTATAACCAACCTCTTTCTCAGATGATCTAGGCTCAGCAGTTCTATCTGAAGTGTGAAGACTGCAGGTTCTCAACAGCAGGGTTCCATGATTACAGTGAAGGTAAAAGTCCGGAGAGGATGGGAAATGAAGCCAGATGCAGAGTCTGACTCTAGAAGGGCAGCTACCTAGTGCATTGCGGTATAATGGGCATACTAAGCTCAGGCACAGTTTGGGTAGGCATCAGCAACCAGAGGAGGTCCAGTTTGGCACGCAGTGCATGGTAGTATAGGTTCCAGGCATTAGGAGATGTTGGAAATTCAAATAAACGGCAGCATCATGGCTCTGGGCATTCTTTCCATTCACAGATGTATTCAGGCCATGGAAATGGAGTTCTGAGAGCAGAATCCAGGTTTCAGGGCTAGCAGTGATGAAGCAGGACCTCAGGACCAAAGCTTAGCAGGCAGCTTCAGGAAAGGAAAATGGAATGCTTGGCAAAGGAATTAAGGCAGAAGCCCACACCAACAGAGCCTGCATTGTGAGTGAGAGCAGCAGCTAACAGGAATGGCAGAGCAATTCAAATGTTAAATGTATGCCTGGGGCTTATCTGTGGCACCTGAAACCCAGAGGGTGGGCAGAAAGACTAATTCGAGAAGTTCAGGTGATACTGAAAGATGTGCAGGCTTTAGGTTTAATTCCTAAATATCCTACTACTAGTTATTCTGGGTACTGAGAAATGATTTCTATGGGAAGAATCATGCACTTCCATTTCAATCCCTAATTCTTTTCAAAATTTAAATAACTTTTTATTACTATAATAGCATTTATATGTCTAATATAGAAAGTTATTAAATGCATAGAAGCAAATAAATGCATTTATTTATTTATTTATTTAGATAAGAAAGTCAGCATATTCCAATCACCTAGAGATACAACCCTTATATTTCCTTCCAGGTCTGCAATGTTTTATCAGAGGGAGATTCTGCTTTACATATTTTCTGTTACCTCTTTTTTTTCAGTTAACAATTTGTACCTTTCTAAATTAATAAATGTTACTTAACTAATATTCTTTATATTCCGATTTCCCTGGTTGTCCCCAAAATGTCTTTCAACTGTTCTGTCCAAACTAAGATCAAATCCAGGTCCAGATCTTATATCCAGTGGTTTTATCTCTTAAGTCTGTTCTATGTACATGGTCCCTTTTTCCCCTGTCACTGATTTGTTGTCCTGCCAGTTCCCCTAAGAATACCTCACTTTCTGGATTTGTTTCCTTTCCAGAGGTGTCATTTAGCTTGTGTCTTTATCTCCTGTATATCCTATGAAGTATAGATTAGATTAAATCTAGATGATTGGTGGATTCCTATTCCAAATGTTCATGACAGAATATGTCCTAGGTGATGGTTTTCGTTTTTTTGTATGGCTGGGTCACATTTCATTATTTTTCCACGTGAGTATTCTGTTATTGCAGCACCATTTGTTCAGTTTTGTTTGTTTGTTTTGCCTGTTCATTTGTTTTGGGTGGGGGAGTGCATGGACCGGAATGAAACCCGAGTCTCTAGCATGGCAGGTGAGAATTCCACCACTGAGCTACCCTTGCACTCCCTCTATCTGATGTTTAATAATCACTGTTGCATCAGGAGAAACATAAAATCTGGTTGACTCCCCATTAGTTATATCGAGCTTGACTCTGGGACTAGGGTCCTGGTTGTTTAAATAAGACCACAAGTTGACATGGTAGGAACATGACTCACACCAACTTCCAACCTAATTGGACTCTTTATTACTCCTTCCTCCACCCTCTTCTCCAGCCTATCCTCATCCCTCTAAGTAAGTAACTTCTAAGTATGTAAGATAAAAGGTAAAAGTCTTCAAAGGTATGGCATCAGGACTGGAAGTCCACAGGCTCCCCGTCTGAGGTTTCAGACTATTTTGTATGCACTAGATACAACGGGGCCGTTGCATATCTGGGAACTAATCTCACCGTCATCTTGATTCCAGTCTTCCCAGCTGTTGTGAGGGTTGAAATAATTTGGCTTTGGTGTCTGTACACACCACAAGGCAGTCTGCATGAGATATGAATGTTCTTGCAAACAGCTTCTGAAAAAATCATAAGCTTGTACAGAAAGCTGACTCAACCGTCTTGTAAATTGATAACACCAAAAAAAAGAACTCTGTTTTATTTTCTATTCATCCTGAAAAATCTGGGCTACAGGAGTCAACCCTATATTGTATGGCATTCAACCTGGGAAATAGGAGACCAGCACCTAGGCTTTACTTTGTTTGCTTTATGTTTTGATTTTTAACCAATATCCTAACATGTGATTGTGTGACCTTTGTCACATATTTTTCAATACTCTACATTTCAATTTTCCCCATCTTTAAAATGGGGATAAGGGCATTTATTATGCATGGTTGTTGTGGGATTCAACTGCATCTGGAAAGCACATACCTTACAGTGAGTACCCGGAAACTTCCAGTTCCCTTCTCCCTCATCTATTGGGGCTGAGATTATTAGTATGTCTTGCCCTGTCCAGGTTTTGGATCGGTCTGGGCCCAAGGTGGAGTTCATCAGTATATAGCTGGGGGTGGGGGGTTCAAGGCACAGACTCTCCACCATTATTCAATGACTTAGAATCTGATTAGAAGCACGTGGCACACTGTTAGAATCTGATTAGAAGCACATGGTACACTTTTGTAAAGGCATTTTACAAAAAGTGTTATAACATGTAGCATTATAATGTGACTACAAACCTCAAATATAATAAAATACATATATTATTAAAGGTAAGTCCCATCATTTAGAGTTCAGCAACAGGAATGACGCTCCTAGTAGTATATCTTGACATTGTATTCTACCTTGCAGGCACCAGACCTTGTGCATATATGCTATTATTCTAACAAAATCAATGAGGCATGGCCATTTTTATGAAATATGTTGGGGGTTTTATTTGACTTTTCAAGTGATAAGTCTGAAACCTATGTGTCCCTAGTGAAAGAGCTGGAAAGTCATATAATGCTTGCCATCCTAGTGAATGTGAGCCAACACTGCAATTTCAAAGAGGGTTAAGAGGAAAGTGTCCCGAAAACCTTTATGAATAATCTTTATTTTTGTGATAAATTTAATGTTATTAAAGACTAGTAGTTGTATGGATTCTGAGGAGGCTCTGGGGCCATACAGAGCTCATTTGAATCCCAGATCCCAGGTCTGCCTTGGCTCTGTGAACCTCAGGTTTTCATTATTAGAAGAGGACTGATTATTGTAATTACTGCACAGACTTGTGAAGATTAAATGAGATAATATAAACACAGCACCTGATGCATAGTCTTCAAAACTTGGTAGTTATTTTAATTATCATTGTTAATATCTTTCCCAAACACAGTGAGCACAGTTTACAAATATTTCTTTTCCCTAGAATTTTTGTTCCAGCTATGACTCTCTGTGATTTGCTCTTATTAATCAGACTGATGAGAAGCATCAATACTTAGACCAAAAGTAATAATTTCTATCCATCAAGTCTATAGAGGCAATTCTTTCCAACAGCTTTCGTTACTGACAAGCTTTGATTAGGTTGGAAGTCTGGTAAGGCACCAGATTATGGCTTCCGTAGAAAGTATTAATATTCTTGTTTAACATAAGTGTGAGATTTTTTTTGAAGGTTGATATCTTGAGGTGCTTATCTTCATTTTTATGGAGTGTGCCTTATTTTAAAATAACTATAATTATTGAAACTTCTTACCTTCCTACTTGAATAAGATACATAGCTATCATGTAGCCGCTTCTGTTAATGCAAAAGGTCACAAGTAATGTGATTAAGTGTTGCTGTTGAATTCAAACCACATTTCTTTTCCCTAGTCTACACTGGCTAATCTGCATGTAATTAAAGGTATTTAATGTATATTAAGCATTACATGACTAATGTGTCATCTGAGGCCTAAGCAATAAAGTAAAGTGAAAGTACAGAAACACTTCATCCCTTGCTGCTGAATTTGTCAAGTCATCACATATGATGTACCTACATAGTACAAGGCGTGGATGAAATGGAAGAAGCAACAGCTTTATTCCCCTATCCCCCAATTTCTCACCTCCATCTCCTTCATGTAGCTTTTGGAACTTATTATTATTATACGCTCACCATCAGTGGCTTTGAGTATTAAGTATTAGTCTAGCCAGTTAAACTGTCCTTATGTTATTCTCTGTGTTAGAGTCTAAGAATTAGGATTTTTAGAGCAGGGAAAAATGGGTATAGAGGTCCAGAGTCATCTATCCCAGCTCCCCAAATAAAGATTTGCCCTTTGTGCTTTTTCCTAGAAGAACCACCAGACTCTCCCTTAGATGAAGACAACTTTGGTAAGTCATAGTCTGAGTGTTAAGTGCTAAGTTAGTCTAAAGATCTTCACAACAGTCAATCTACTAAGAAATGTGTGAGTCCCTCAAAGTCTGGGAACACCTAAATATTCAGTAGGTAAAGAATAACTGCTGACTGCAGGCCCTTTGGGTCCCTCTTTTGAGGGGCTGATCTCCTCTCCCTCAGGGGGTTCCTCTCTCTGGAATTATAAAAGAATCCCCCAAGCACATCAGGTACCTACTGATGCTTTATCTCCCTAGTTCGCCTGCTTGTTTTCTTCTCATTCTACCATCTCGCTTTATGACTGACACGTGTGAGTCTTGTTGAAATCTCTCTTTCCAAGAAGGACCTCCACAGTCACTCTTCTTGGCTGTTTCATGACACACTGAGTCTTTTACCCAGTCCTCTTGTTTTGGCGACAGCTGATGCTCTCTTCAGTCAGACTCAAACGGTAGAGCCCCTCCTCAAAGTGCAATCTGTACTCCAGCAACTTGGGCATCACCTGGAGCTTGTTAGCATGCAGACTCTGAGGCTCTGCCCCAGACTAACTTACGGAATCAGAAGCTGCACATTCACAAGCTCCTCAGCTGATTCATGTGCACGTGAGAGTTTGAGAAGCATTGGCCTCAAGTATGTGTTTCCTTTATGTGTTCTCATTGCCTATGAGTGCTTTTCTGCTCTGATTTCCAAAGTTACTTGGATCCCAAATGCTTAACTAAAAAGATTATCATGTATGTCCTTTCCTGCCTCTATTCTCAAAGTCCTTTTCTTGACTCTGTGTACTCTAATATGCATATTTAGAGTTTACTGTTTGTTCTTACTAATAAAGCATTTTATAGTCTTCAAAATTCACATATGATCCTATGACATTGAAAGATAGATAATGTAATCTTTCATGAAAGCTATTTTGTACATTTCCATTTGTTTTTAACTAACTTGAGGGGTTGGGATAAAAAAGGTGAAAAAAATGTATCAGCATTTTTCCTAACTTGGAAAAAGTAGAAGCCAAGCCCGTTCTAGCTGTCAGAAGTCAGTTAGTGAAATATTCAGACTCAAAATGAATCATGAATCGAAATAATATTTTACAGCTCTGTATGATCAGATAATGTTTTCATTTGTAAAGCTGTCTTGTCAATTGGGGATAAACTAACCGAGCCTTCAACAAAATTCTCATCTTTCTGACAAGATTTTTTAAGATAAATTAGCTAATGAGAAGTAATCACCCCACTTCTGGTATGATAGCCTAAGCAGAAAGGGACCACTGAGTGCTGCTTCTACTTGGATGGACAGGGATATGAGAAAGGGAAAAAGTCCAAAATAAGATACTGCCTTGAGACCCTATGGAACTTCCATCTCCCATGGAAATATATATGGTGGACCTCGTTGCTCAGTCGCGTCCTAAGAGGAACTGTTAGTTTTACACACCCTTAAATGTTATGTGTACCAGGAGGAAGCACTCTCAAATCCTAAGAGTAGTACACTCGGGATGTAGGGTGAATTGGTGAATGGAAGTTGCAGGTGAACTGAGTGAGTGGGACTATTTTTACTCTAGCCTTTTCTTTTTGGTCCATTCACTCAACATTTACCTTTTTTTTCCTGCATGGGCAGGCACTGGGATTCGAACCTGGGTCTCCGGCATGGCAGGAGAGAACTCTGCCTGCTGAGCCGCTGTGGCCCACCCTACATTTCTTTTTAAGGGCCAGGTGTTAAAGCTTAAGTGCATTTGATAGTATGGGTGAAATCAGGATAATTGGAGTATGTTTGAGATTAGACCATAGAAAACATTCTTCAACAGCCTCCTGTTCAAAGAAGCTGAGGCTCAGAAAAGCTGGTGACTTGGTCCCATGTGCTCCACCTCCTCTTCCTCCATCAACAGTCCCTCCACATGGATCTTGCTTTTGCAATTGTCCTTTCCCCTCCTGCGCCATCCATTAGATGAAAACATGTCTTAATATCAACCACCTGAAATTAATAACAAAAAGCCTCCTTTGATTGCCCTCCCGTCCCGCTGTTCTCCAACTGCGTCCCATTTCTTCACTTACTCTCATGAAAACTCCTCAAAAGCATTGTCTGGAGATACTTTCTTGCCCCCTATTCTGCCATTAACCCAGATCACCAGTGACCTTTTATCTGCTTCATGAAACAGACTTTTATCCGAGTTTCCAAAAGCCATTCCCTTGCTCCTCCAGGAGACAATTCTCTTCCTCACCTTCCTCATTCTCAGCCACATTTAACACAGTTACCCAAAATAGCATACTCCCTTTTTTTCTTTTGTTAAACTTTCTTCTCCTGCTTCCCTGATACTTACACTCTCCTGGTTTTCCTCTTGTCCTCCCAACATCTCCCAAATCTCCCTCTGCTCAGTCTCTACAATGTGGAGTCTGAATGTGAGAGCCTCGAGGATGCATCTTCTTTTTCCTTTCTCTCCCCAGGGGATTTCTCTCCTTGGTCCTATGGCTTTATATACCTTTCGTGTGCTGTTAACTCCTAAATTTATATTTTTATCCTTAGTTGTTCCACTTTGCTGCAGACCTGTGTATCCAAATTTACATCCCAACAAACCTGCTCTTGTCTCTTTCTCATCTTTAATACTAGCTATAGATCTCACTATCTCCCCTGCATGTAAACCACTATCCTTTCTCCTTAGATTCCTTCATTAGTCTCCTGACTGGTCCTTATGCCTTGGCTCTTGCCCACTCTGGCGCATTCTTCACCGAGCAATCAGAGGAATCTGTTTAAAACCATAACTTCCATTCTTGAATTTAAATAATAAGTTGAATAAATAACCAATTGTTATTTAAATTTTCAGAGCCCACATACGAATGGCTTAATATTATTCTTTTCCCTAATCGAGCTTTATTTAATCTACAAATTTCAACAATTTTTATTTAGTGCATAAATATAGGAAGCACAAGAGCAAATAGTATATTGGCTTAATGGGTAGTATGCTACTTTGGGTTCTAGCCATTTTGACATTATTTTTGACCCCACAATTTTGATTCTGACATTTTGACCCAGTTAAAACCTAAGGATATTTTGACTCTGTTTCTAAATACCAACATTTAAATCAGATTTATACCAATATCAATGAATTTGGGTCAATAAAGTATTTTTTTGAAGATTCTAGTATGTTAATTTGATTCCTTAATTAATTTCTTTATAGCAATATTAAACTATTTATGGTTTTAGTCTTTGTTCTAGTAAATTTATTTTAATTGAAGTAAAATATTTTCTGTGTTAATTTTACATTTTTTCTATATCAAATTTTATCACCTATACCTGCTTCTTACATATTTTTTGTGGTCATTATTTCTACTCAATCCAGTTTTCCAATATCAAATTTTGCTTATATACATTTTGTAAGATCCGATTCTTCTACCAATCTAAGCTCAATAAACATTACCATGAGCGATTTTATCCAGTGTCAATTTTCTGTTAATTATTTCCCTAAAAGTTTTATCTCTTTCAAAGACAATTTTTGCAGTTTTCACGGTTATTAACAATATGTGATTATTCTGTTTTTTATTTTAAAATTACTTGACTAAAAAAATATATATATATATTAGCATTGTTGGTTTTATTTTGTCATGATAATTTCTACCTCATCAAATTTCCTTTGGGTCAATTGTATTTAATGTAGAATGTCCTCAGTGTCAAAATGCCAGGGTCAAAATATTCTGCTCCAGTTTTAATTACTCCTTTTCTCCCTCATTATCAGCATTAGCTAGAGCTATAAAAATGGAAGCTGATTGCTAATATGGGTTTCACTCCAAATAGAAATTCTAGAATGCATAGAGGCATCTGGGGGGAACAAATGTAAATTAAAGGAATCAGGACAC
This sequence comes from Myrmecophaga tridactyla, assembly GCA_004026745.1. Taxonomy (NCBI): domain Eukaryota; kingdom Metazoa; phylum Chordata; class Mammalia; order Pilosa; family Myrmecophagidae; genus Myrmecophaga; species Myrmecophaga tridactyla. Next base: position 15,665 of record PVIY010031801.1, on the reverse strand, counting down.
ATTTCTTCCTTAGGCAAAACATGTAAGGGATAATTGACTTCTGATTGCCTGAGAAGGAGCTCTGCCCTTACCCTTGAGCTTTTATTTCCTGTGGAAATCCAGCCTGCCTTCTTCTTTCTGCAGTAGGGTTGACTGCCTCTCAGCATGAACTATTGCAATCAACTCTTCTCATCTTTGTGAACAACAGCCTTCAGAAGGAGGAACTGGTTAAAATACGTGGTCTCTTTACACTGTTAAGTAGGAGACCCTTCATTTTAGCTTTTGATAGCTTGCTTTATGTAGTTGAAATGTGTATATCTCTCATTGATTAATTCTTTTTTTAAATTTTTTTATTTAAGATAGGAAACAATATATTTTGAACCACCAAAAATGGTTATCTTACTTAGCTTAACCATAGGCATATTTAAATAAAGTATCCAAATAATCATTGTAAAGCCTGTGTTTGTGCAGAAAGTTTCATAAACCAATTTAAAATTAAGGCAACAAGGAAAAAAATCTATAAATTCAGATAGCAAAGTTCTTAAATTCTAAGTATTAAAAACTAATTTAGGTACCATTTGATAAGCTGTCAGAACATGAATGATCTCAAAGTATTTCACTGATTAATTCTTAACACGATTTGCATTTTGCCTGCCTAAGCTTTACAATTATTAAAAACAGATGAAATTGGCTGCTCTGGAATGGATTTCACTCTCTTTCCCAAATGTATTTTATTTTTTAATTTTGTTGAGAATCTGCAAGGCTGAATATCATGTATTATAGAAAGTTACTTGGGTCTTTGAGTGTGTTGGTGTAATAGTAATAAAATGGTATATAGCATTTACTATGTGTCAGACGCTTTTCTAACTGCTCTTCATATATTCACTGACTTAATCTTTCCAACGACACTGACTTAATCTTTCCAACAACCCTTTGAAGTTGGTTCTGTTTTCCTGAAACTGAAACACAGAGAGGTCAAGTAATTTGAGCAAATAAACACAGCAATAATCTGACACAAACTGCATTAGATTTTCATTATTAAAAGAAACTTTATGTTTTGTTCTTAATTAGAGAATACATTTTTGATTCTTGCCTTAGGAAATAGGGTGAATATATAATTACGCAGTGACATATCCTTGTTGCCCTCAGGTGGACGGAGCATGGAGGTTGAAGTATTTGATAAAAGTGGGCTCTGCTCCTCCATTTTTTGGTGGCTACCAAACCCAAGAGGAAAACTGAAGTGATTTCTCCATTTCTCCCAACCCTTCTACTCACACTCTTTCCTGACACGCATCTTGGTTTAGCTCTTCCCCTATAGTCCAGTGGACGTATGTTGTTTCAAATAACCAATAAAATTACGCCATATCATTAAGGACTTTGTGGGGATAAACTACAGGGCTTTGAGATTTGTTAAATGCAGTTTCCTATTATTTAAACCTTGAATGAACGTTTTCTTTCCCATTCCCTCCATCCTGTCTCTCTAACATGCTTTGCTCACTTAGCCTACATCAGAACCACTCTGATCCCATGTCAAAGCTACTGTTTTCAGTGATATTGAGGTTCCTTTTTTGATCTCTGCAGGTAACTGAGATTCTTGTCTGAATGTGGATTATATGTTCTAGGTACAACCTGTATGTAAATAATCATTTCAACAAGGGTTGCTTTGGTGTCTACTCCAGGAATTTTATCACTTCTGTCCCCTTTCTACAGCCATTGAGATAGACTCTGCAATTCTCAGGTTGTTTTCCACATTCTCTACTTTGAATCAAAACTGTGTGGATAGGCTGTATTCTGCGAGCCCCACCTTTTGATCATTGTCAGTTGTAGGTGTTTTTATTCAACAGTCATTACTTCAGGGCCTAAACCTGCGGGAAGTCTGGAGCATGAAGGAGCCTTTAGGATCATGTTCAACCTCTTCTATAAATGAGGAGACTGAAGCCCAGAGGGGTTAAAGGACTTGCCCTAGGTCACTCAGCTTAGCGCTGAGCCACGACTAGCCCGATGTCTTAGAATCCATGCTCTTTCGACAACATGCCTTTTTGCCCTTACACTTTGAATTTGCAGTTTTTTGGTTGTACCTAGTTCTTAAATTACCCCTAGAAGCTTAAGAATGTTGAATTTCATTATCAAATAATACGGACGTTTTGTTAAGCACAATGGATCCAGATTCCTACCTTATTGTGCCAGTCAGAGATTTCATGATGAATGTTTGCACATTAAGGAGAGTTCTTATCCACTTGCCTTTTTTCTTTAGCCACATATTTACATTTTATCACAGTTTGATTTCATGTTGTAGAGTGGTGTGGGAGCAGAGCATTTTATTACAAGGGTAAGAGGTCAGGAATATAAATTGCATGAAAAATGTCATCTCCAGGCATTTACATGAACATGCCTTTAGCCAACTTTGCATTAAGGAAACCATGCTCGGGAATATTCTGATCAGTATGTCACCTGAGCCTGAGTCAATCTCAGTAGTTAGGAAGATAAAAGAGTTATAAAGGGGTGGAAACTCCCTCAACAACACGCAGATTGAACTGCTTTAAGTGTAAGAAATTCCAATAAACATATCATTAGACTGATACTGTTCTTTCTAAAATAGTTATTTTTGATGTGGATAAGTAGAAGTTTATGTTACTGCTTAATGCAAAGAAGAGCACAGAAATTCTTTATTTCCTATTAGAACTGAAAGACAGCCTATAATATTCATTTTAGGAGACTGACATTATTTGCCAGGTTATCATACCTGGTTTTTAAAGCCAGAGGTAGAGCACTGAGGGATATAATTTTTCTGTATATTGATGAAAGTGCTTCATCCTGTCTCTCTTAGACTGGAAAAACCCAAGCTACTAAAATAATTATACTTTTAAACATAAATAAAATCATGATAGCACAGAGCTACCATACCTGGGAGTGGGCAGGTGGTGCTTGAAAATATGAGCTGGTGGCAGTGACATGGCAAAGCAATGGGAAAATTTCAATCAGAAACCTGGTAATTGGTTAACTTGTTTCACCTTTTTGTTGTTGTTGTTTTTTACTCTTTCAATGAAGTTTTACTTTTCCTTTCTTCACAGATGTAACTACTTCTTCAGTAGTAAAAAAACAAAAAAATAAAGCTACTTTTTAATATATTGATGAAAGATAGAACTACATTTTACTGGAAATTTGGAAAAAAAGAATATATAAATTCTGGTTTTTATTTTAAATAGTCATTTAACTGTGTGAAAATTATTATGAAATCAAAAATTAATCTCTATTTAGAGACTAATTTTTAAATGTCTTCAAAATGAAATGCTATTATAACCTCAAAATAGAAATTCTTGACATGACACTACCATGAAATGTATCTCTTTCCACAAGCCACTGTTATCATCTCAATTATAATCATCACATTGAAAAGAACGAGTAATTATTCCACACCAGTTTATTTTTATCCTTACCTCAGGATCTCCTAAATGTTTTAATCAACCTCAAAAATGAAAATAAAATAAATAAAATTATTTTTAAATGTTTCTGATATAGAACTTAGATTATTTTATATAAAATTAAGTAAGTAGTAAGAAGGAAAGAATTCATATTTTTTGCTCTTTGGATGTAGCTACTATACATAGGGAAAGATGGGGCTCATAGGATGGTTGAAATGTGAACCAGCCAGCAGTGAACCTTATCTAAGCTATTCATCCATAAAATCATAAGAGTGGGCGGGCCACGGTGGCTCAGCAGGTAAGAACGCTTGCCTGCTGTGCCCGAGGACCTGGGTTCGATTCCTGGTGCCTGCCCATGTGAAAAAATAAAAAAATGTAAAAAAAAAAAAAAAAAGTAAGAGTAAGAGAGAAATGTGCCTGCAATGAAAATTACTTCAGAGCATTGTTTAGTGTTTTGATGAATTTTAATACGTATTTAACTTGTGAGCATGCTGAATGTTCCATACAGAAACGTCCCTGTTCTAGGATAGATTGTGGTAGAGTGTGGAAATGCAGTAAACATGCAGAACATTCTCATTGGCATGTGCTTAAGGATGCAGAATTCCCTTTGACAATAATAAACATCACTTGGGGTAGATTTTCAGAGCAACGTTTGGTTTAAGCTTACAAAATACCAGTTGGTTCTGACTTTTGTGTGTCGTATATACTTGGTGCATGTGTGTGAGATATCAAGCACTCGAAATTGATTTTATTGTTGTATCATCAAGGTTCTTTCTTAAATAAACTCTACAAGCACAACTAGAAAAGCAGAGTTAATCCTACCTAACTCATGCCTATTAGGGTCTACTGAATAAATAATTACTCAAACCAATGACTGTGAGAAGGGCCTTACCCTCATCAGTGAGATGGTCTTATTAAATGTTATATTTGACAAGGGACATTTTCTTCCTCTTGTCTGGTTACTCTGTCAAATAATTCTGGTTAAAGCAAATTCATTGATTCTGTTGGCATTTCAACCCTTCGCTCAGTGACGTGACGACAGTCTGAATAAATATTGAAAAAAAAAATCCACATCTATTCTAAAAGGAAACCTAGTTAAATGCTCTTTTCCAAACAATCAATGTATTATGCAACCATAGAGAACATGGCATAAAATGCAATGCAGAAATTTGACTTTTCATATAATAAACATTATGAAACTGAGCCCTAAATATATGAAGTATAGCGTTAGCACAACAATAGCTGAGTATAATTTAAGTACAGCAAATGTGGTATGTATGCCTATCAAGCTTCTATAATTCATAACAGCTTCCCCTATGCTTTACATATTCACCACATCTTGGTTTATATCATTTCAAGTATTTTTTTCTAGTGTATGTGCTGGAGAAACTTGGCTGGTCAAATTTTGAGTTTATAACAAGTTTTGAGTTTATAACAGGCAAGTTATTTTCCAAAATTCTCCAAGTGCTGGAACAGATTTTCTGGTAGCTATGTGTGACATGTTGAGTCATACTTGTTGGTTTTTCTGATGAGATCTGAGTGTAAGGCTTTCAACTTAGCAAGAAAGATAAAATTGGCTGATTTGAATGAGCCTTTAACTTACAGTAGCCAGTATCTGCCCGTTTTCCTACTGTGTGGTTCACTATTCCCGTCCGCATTGAGTTTCTCCACCCCGAGTTATGTTCCCTCCACCCACGGGCCCTGGTCTCTCACCCACCTTTCAATGTGCAGCTCAGATGTCACCTCCTCGATGTGAGGAATCAGCTGAACAGGAATGTCCATTTTTCACATTTCCTGATGCTTTTGCTTAGATCCCATTGAGGGTACTTTGCAAGTGCTTCCTTTTATTATGGGATTTGTGCATCTGTGTTTTCCTCCATCTACACCGTACCTTCCTTCCCAAGGGAAGCTGCTTCTTACTCATGTTTGCTTCCTGGTAGTACCTTGGAGAGTAAATGCTCAGTGAAGTATTATCAGTGCTATTCAATACTCAGAGAAATCTATTTAAAGGTTGAAATGAACTTAAAAGGAAGTTTTGGTCAGACATGTCTGTATTTTAAGGGTCTTCTGTGTCCTGGGCCACCTGAGCCTCCAAGTTCAAGCTCTCTTGTAGCTGAGGTACATGAAAGCACTTTTGATCATTTTAGTAGAAAGGAGAAGCCAAGGCAGAGAAAGAAAGACATGAAAATTCTCCCCTAAATTTTTCTAAATTCACAATAATACTAAGATAACAGAAAAAAGTGGCATAGATATGGGAATTAAAATTGAACTGGGTTCTTAGGGGAAGAATGGGGAAAGAGAAGTGAAATTATTTTTATTAAGGACCCATTTTTGCCAGATATTTCACATATGTTATTGAATGTATAACAGTAGAAATGCTAATCATAATGCTTTCTTACATTCATAGATCATCTCAGGTTTTTAAAAAATGATTTTACCTCATCATTTCATTTGATTTTCAGACCTGTGACATAAGTAGTATATGGATTTTATACTTCCTTTAACAAAATCTGAGACATGAAAAGCCTAAATGATTTGTTCAGAGTTACACATTGAATCAATGGCACAAAACTAGAATATAAGCTTTCTGTTTATTGGTTGGCTCTCTTTCTATCACATCTTTATACATTATAAATCGAAAGACACAATTTTGTAAATTTTTTTGGCATTTGTCTTTTAAATCAGTTAAGAGCTCTTTGTTGCCTCATGTGTACCAGCCCTGGTTTTATTTCTTTGTGAAGGTTTCATGAATTAGAGTTTGTCTAGAAATTTTTTTTTTTATCAAACAGAGGACACCATAATTTAAAAGTTTTGACCATATGCATCTTCCTAAATAAATGAACATATTTTACTAACTTCTAATTCATGAGTCTGACATCACACAATAGGGAAAAAGTGGACGTTATAAACTAGTTACATTTTTAAATTTCAGAAGTAATGCAGAGATATTTCTCAGTCTTCTGCTGGCTTTAATATTGGCCTAAGGAAAAGAGACAGAAGAGGGCTTTCCTTGAATAGGTGACGTCTTGGCATAGAAAATAATCCCAGAGTTCCTTTTTTCTGAGAACAGAGAGAGGGCTGCCTGGTAGATCCGAGTAAGAATCAGTTAACTCAGAAATTCTGAAGAATTCCAGGGACAATGAAGAGACCTAGTAGGTTTCAGTTGAGATAAGAATTCAAGAGTTCATTGGGCAACTGGCTGGCCCTTTGATTTTATAAGTTCTTCTGTCTTATTTTAGGTATCCTACAAATAAAGAAACCTTGGGAATGAATAGGATTGGGAAGTATGCTGAGTTATCTTCAGAATACCTAAAGTATCCACCTACTTATGGCCATAGCTGGCCTTCCCCAAAGCTCTAAAAGATGTAGGTTCAGTCCTTTAAGAGCTTTATCTTATGGCACTGGAATGATCAGAGGGACTTTATGGTTAAAGAAAAAGATAGCAATTCCACAGAAAGGATCTATATATGTTCCTTAAAAGTAAAAAAAATTGCCCTAAAATCCCTCAATTAGCTATGTTGTTTTTTAAAAATATTTCACTTCTTTAAAAAAAATAGTAGTTTTGGGGAAGGTGATGTGTTAATTTGCCTCCATAAAATGTAGAAGAAGACTCATTCTTAGAAAATTGCCCTATTGTTTTTATCTTTATGGACCTAAGGCTAGAGGTGCCACCCAGCCTTGGGTGCCTTAGCAGTGGTGAATGACTCTTGTCAGAAATAATACTGAAATAACGAAAGTGTCCGGGAAGTATGTACCTTTGCCCTCTATTACAATGACATCTTTGTTATGTCTCTGCAGCAAACAAATTGGAAATCTGTGCTGGTTGTCAGGTCTTTAAAATGTGAAAGCAGAGCACTTCTTAAGTCAATTTCATGTTGCATTCTGGCCAATTGTGTGACTAGCATTATGAAGACATCGGCCTGTGTTGGAGAGTGAATAACAAGTAGCAGCACAAAAACTTACTCTAGGAGACAGTCTAGTGTTTGTTTAATGACCGTCGGTTATGAACCAGGCACGGTTCTGAGCAGTGGGCACAGAATAGTGAACAAAACAGAGAAAGCCCCTGCCTTCTTGGAGCACATATTCTAGTAGGGAAGACAGACAATAAACAAAAACCTTCAAAATGAATATAGATACATGTAGTCAAAATATAACTATATTTTGTGTCAGTGACTTGTTAGAGTTATACAAGTGTCTTTGTAATCAATATGATAGTTGGTTGTTTCTTTGTTGGTTCGCTAAATGGACTGAGTTTTTTAATTCATAGTGGTATCCCTTGTTGAACTTGTTTGGAGAAAGTAAAATGTTATTTTCTTCCATACTTGTGAATATGTGTATGTTTATGAGTGTGTCTGAGAAAGAGAGAGAGCATATGTAAAGAAGAGTGCATATACACCCATGCCCACACATAGACACAATTTAAAACTGTTACATGGACAGCTTTGTTAACATCACCCAGATCCAGTAACAGGATGATGTTGGCATTCCAGAAGCCCCCTTGGCCCTCCCTCCATGCCCAAAGTAACTGCTGTCCTGAATTTTGTGATTAATCCTTCCCTTGCTTTTTTTTGTAGTTTATCGTCTCGTATGTATTGCCAAACAATAGAACTTAGTTTTGGCTACTTTTGGCTTTATATAAATGGTATCATAGTATAGGTGGGTCTTTTTTGTGTATGTCTTTTTCTCCTATCATAATATTTGGAAGATTCATGCTGCCCTTATTTGTTAATTTTTACAACTTAGTATTCCAATGTATTACTGTAACATAATTTACCTTCTTTGTTCTTAATAGACTTTGGACATTTTTGGCTATTGCAAATAATGCTGCCGAGAACATTGTTGTGGATATATGATAGATACATATGCAGTAGTTTGGGATATATATTTAGGAGTGTAATTGCTGCGTCATAGAGTCAGATTATGCCACAGTTTTCCAAAGGTGTTCTACCAACTTTTATTCTCCCTGGAAATAAATAATAGCTCTCATTACTTCACATCTTTGCCAACACATAATATTATCTAGCGTTTTACTTTTTGTAAGTCTTTGGGATATATACTGATTTCTCTTTGTAGTTTTAATTTATGTATCTGTATTAATGAAATTGAACATTACCTCATTATTTATTGACCATTTGGATTTCTTCTTCGGAAGCTCCTGCTTAGTCTTTCATTCACTTTTCCATTAAGTTGCTGGTCTATTTCACTTTGTTGTATATATAACTTTATATATATATATATAAAGCTTATATATAAATAAAGTTCTTTATATATAACTCAGTGTTATATGTGTTACAAGTATTTTCTCTGAGTCTTCTCCCTCTTTTTACTACATCTTCTGATAAACAGAATTTCTTATTTTTATTGTGGCTAAATTTGTGATTATTTCCTTCATGACTAGCACTTTTTGTATTCTATTAATAAATCCTTTCTTTCTCTGAGATCATGAAAATATAGTTTTATAATTTTAGTCTTTCACTTTAGGTCTTTTCACATAGAATTGATTTTTATGTCTGACGTGAGGTAGGGATCCAAGTTTATATAATTTTTTTTCTTTATGGATTGCCAACGTCTTATCATCATTTATTGAAAAGAATGTACACTTCGGTATATTTTGTCAGTTGGATCAAGATAGTATTTAATAAAATACTAAGAAATCTGTGTTAAAATCACCTACTATGATTGTGTATTTGTCTGTTTTTCCTTGTAATTCTATATGTTTATATTTTGTATTTTGAGTCTTTATTATTAAGTGCATATAATTAAAATTATTTTATCTTTCTGGTCAATTAAATTTTATCATTTTGAAATGACTCTCTTTATTTCTATTAATGTCCTTTACAATAATTTCTGATTTCAGTAATTAGCTACAACTCCTTTCTTTTGTTTAATAATTGTACATTATATCATTTTCACCCTTTTATTTCAACCATTTTCTATCCTTACTTTTTGGTATACATGTAGGAAAGGGCTGGATTTTTTTCTTAATCAATTATGGTAATCTTTATCTTTTATAGACACCTTAGTCCATTTACAATTGTCAGTATATTTGAGTTTATATGCATCACCTTATTGTGTTTTCTCATTGCCCTGACTGTTCTATGCTTTACTTCCCTTTCTTACTTTGTTTTGTGTTGTTTTCTCTTATTCCATTTTCCTCCCTCTACTAGTTTGGAAATTTTGATGCTGATTCTACTCTGGCAATTGCAGCATATATACTAATTACTAAAATTTAAATATTATTAGGTTTCCCCCTACTTATACACAAGAACCTTAAACACTCTAGCTCTTGAATTATATGGTATTATTGTTATAATTTTCTTCCTTTATTTAACCCCATTGTTTTTGTTTTATCAGTTCTTCATTCTTTATTTCTTCTTTTGTAAAAAACCCTCACATATGGGTTTATTTTTTCTTCTCTCAGAAACATGTACTTAATATATTTTAGTGAGGATTTTGGGGGCAGACTTCCCTGATATTTTTGCAGGAAAGTGTCCTTATTTCACCCCTTTTCTAGTATATTGTCAGTATATATAGAATTCTGTGTTGGCAGTTATTTTCCTTCATTACCTCTCTTTATCATCTCTATCCTTTCTTTCTGGACATCTGATTTGACATATGCTAAAACTTCCTACACCATCCTTAGCTTATCAATCTTTCATGTTTTCCATCTCTGCATCTCTGGGCTGCATTCTAAATAATTTATTTTGGCTTATATTCTAGTGTGTAAATTGTCTCTTCAACTGTGTCAAATATAATGTTAAACTTATCTACTGAGTTTTACATTTCATTTATTGTGCTTTTCATTTCCAGATTCAATTTGCTTCATTTGCAAACCTTCTAGTTAATTTTATAGAGTTCTTCACATTTATTCTCAAGTTTGTCTTTTACTTCTGAAAAACAGTAAGCATAGCTGTTTTATAATCTGGGACTCAATTTAAAATTCTGAAGATTGTGGGAGTCTGTTTCTGCTCTTTGTTGATTATCTAGTTCTTTTATATCTTATTTCATTGTGTAATTTTTTACTTTTTATTGTGAGCTGCATATTTTCTTTCGAAAATTATTTCTGAGAGTTCTTAGAACAGAGGTGCATTTCAACAGGAGTCTCTGTTGTTGTTGCTGTTATTTACATGTCTGTCAGTTGCCTAAGAATATCTACATATTGAATTCACTTTAGATTATTTCATGTAGTCTGCAAATTCAGGACAGGTGGTTCTTCCCATTTTTCTATTTAATGCCAAGTGACTTTTCTAGGAGTGTGGTGGATTTAATTCTGAGTTTATAGCCCTTTGAAGTCCTCACTTATGGAAGAGGTTTCCTATTTAACTCCCCACCTTGGTCAGCCCCTAGAGCTTTCTCTTCTGTCCTCTTTGCCATAAATTTGCTAAGTTGCTAAATGTCTTTCAGGATAAAATATCTTTATTAGACTCCTTATTTTGTCCTGGTGTGTTTTTGTTGTTGTTGCTGTTTTTGTATTATTTTGTCAGCTTTCCAATGCTTTTCAAAAGATATTCTTAAAAAATTTATATCCAAACTTTTTAGTTATTTTTACAGAGATATCTGGAATTGGAGCTAATTGGTCGAATTTTACTTCCAGATTTATCTTCACAGTTTTTTACCACCAGAATGGCAGCATATGAGGCAAGCCCTTGTTTTCAGTGCCACATTCCCCATCCCCAGTCTTTTACTCCCTCTTACAATCAATGCAGAATATAAAAGAAATAAACCCAAAGTTTTCTATTTACAAAGCATTCACAATGTATTCAATCTCTGTGAAAAATATTACTTTGTTTAAAAAAAAAAAAAAGCATGGGAGCACTTTTGCTTCACATAGGCTTGCAGAAAATTTACCAGTATAAGAGCCCAGCTGGGAGTGACATCATCAACATGGTGAAATAACACAGGCTCTGAAAGAGTTTCCCCTCAGAATCAACTAATGAAAGGATAAATCCCGCCTGCTTGGATCTCTGGAGTAAAATAGGGACTGGAGAAGTACTCCAGATGCTGACTCAAAAACAAAAGAAACATAGTTTCCAAAATCAGGTAGGAGATTTTCATCCTGGATCTTCCAGTCTGGATCCTTCCCCCTCACTTGGTCCCACACAACTCGGTTGTTGCAGAGAGGCAGGGTCCCTCCTGCTTCCAGCGAAGGCTACAGAGTTACTCCCAGCAGCAAATTAGAGCCCCGTGCATATCCAGATCTAGGGACCAAGTTTTCTTAGATCCAGGGCAGGGCACAAGGAGTGTCGCATACAAATGTGCCCCCCAGGGGGAGGGAGGTTAGGGCAGAAGTCTTGGCAAGAGGTCTGCAAACTCAACCCAATCTCTGTCTGCTGGGCTGCCTAAACACAAAATGGGTCTTTCTGGATTGATCCCATCTGGCCCCTGGGGACGGTTGCTCTAACAACAAAGAAACCAGAGGCAGAAAATCCTCAAGAAGAAAAAAAAGGGAAAACTGAACTTCTGTAAGACAGGACAGGTCCCAGAACTGCAAGTTTAAGGAAAAGCAGGCACTGAAGTGAGGGATAGAATTTAAACAAATCATTGGAGCTGGTGAGAAAATTCTGCACACACACACAAATTGGAACAGAAGAAAGGAAGCTTTCTCCTAGAGGTGAAGCAATTGTACAAAATTGCAATCTTAAAAATTTTATGACATATCCAGGGGAAGAATCAGATGAAGAAGAGCTGAGAAAATCTGGACAGTTAAACACAGGAAACTCTAAAGATGCAGAATAAGTTGGACCAAGTGTCAAAGAAGAGCCTTAACAAAATCCAGTCAAAAATAAAACCCTAAGTAAGAGGGAGAAACTGACCTTCAAGTTAATACATCAAAATAATCAGATGCCCAGACATCAGCAGATGTAGTTCTTCTTTCTCAGTAAGAACTGCAAATCATACTGAGAAACAGGAAGATAAGACTCAGTCAAAGGAACAAATTAAAACTTCAGAGGAGACACAGAATTTGGAACAATTAATCAAACACACTCAAACAAATCTCCTAAATCAATTCAAGGAGATGAAGGAAAATATGGCAAAAGAAATAAAGGATATTACAAAGATGCAGGGTGAACAAAAAGAAGAATTTTAAGTTTAAAAACAAACATAATCAAAATTATGGGAATGAAAGATATAATAATGGAGTTTAAAAATGCTCTACAGACATACGACAGAAGAAAGGACTAGAAGATAGGGCAATTGAAATCATACAGTCAGAAGAACAGATAGAGAAAAGAATAGAAAAACATTTGAGCATTTCGCAGGGATTTCAGTGACAGCGTGAAGTATCCTAATGTATGCATCATGGATGTCCCAGAAAGAGAAGAGAAAGGAAAAGGGTCAGAAAGAATATTTGAGAAAATTTTCCCGACACTTATGAAAAACATAAATGTACATGTCTAAGTAGCACAATGTACGCCAAACAAAATAAACCTTAAAACACCAACTTCAAGACACATATTAATCAGTCAAATACCCAAAATAGAGAATTCCAAAAGCAGCAAGAGAAAAGCAATTCATCACATAAAAGGGATCCTCAATAAAAGTGCCAATTCTTCATCAGAAACCATGGAGGTAGGAGGCAGTGGCGTGATATATTTAAGTAACTCAAAGAGAAAAACTGCCAGCCAAAATTTCTTTATCCAGAAAAATTGTACTTCTAAAAATGAGGGAAAACTTTAATTATTCACAGATAATCAGAAACTGAGTTTGTCAACAAAAGACCTGCTCTACAAGAATAACAAATGGGAGCTCTGTAGGCTGAAAGGAGAAGACAGCAGAGAATAGGTGGAGTAGTACAAAGAAATAAAGATCTTCAATAAAGGTAACTAAAAGGGTTAAATGCAAAACCTAATACTAGTGTATCTTCAAAATACAACTGTACTGTTTAATTCCTATGTTAGTCAGAATACAATTGAACAAAACAAGTCATATTTCCTGATAATGGACAGGCAAAATAGAGATAATGTGGGACAAAAACAGCGTAACATATTAAAAGAATTATCAACCATTATCACATGGGTTTTATTCCAAGTATGCACGAGTGGTTCAACATAAGAAAATCAATTAATGTAATACAGCACATTACAAAACAAAGGGGTAAAACCACGTGATCATTTCAATTGATGCATATAAGGCATTTAACAAAATTCAGCATCCTTTCTTATTAAAAACATGAAACTTCCTCAATATGATAAGGGGAATATGTGAAACACCCACAGCTAGCATCCCAATGCTGAAGGACTGGAAGCTTTCCCCTTATTATCTGGAGGAAGACAAGGATGGCACTGTTACCACTATTATCCGCCATTGTGCTAGAAGTTCTAGCCAGATCAGTTAGGCATAAACAGAAATAAAAGGCATATAAATTAGGAAAAACTAAAATGTCACTACTGACAGATGACATGGTCCTACAAATAGAAAGTCCTGAAAAATCTACCACAAACAAATTCAATAAGGTGGTGGAATACAAGTTCAACATGCAAAACTCAGTATGTTTCTATACACTACTGATGAGCTATCTGAGGAGAAAATCAAGGAAAAAATTCTGTTTACAATATCAAATCAAATATCTATGCATAAACTTGACCAAGAATATAAAGGACATGTAAAACTATAAAACTTTGCTAAAAGAAAGCAAAGAAGATCTGAATAATTGGGAGGACATTCCCTGTTCATAAACTGGAAGATAAGTATAGTTAAGGTGTTAATTCTATCCAAAATGACAGATTAATGCAGTCACAATCAAATTTCCAACAACCTGCTTTGTAAACATGGTAAAGCCACTTATCAAATTTATTTGGAAGGTTAAGGTGTTCCAAATAGCCAAAACCACCTTGGAAAAGAAGAATGAAGTTGGAGGACGCACACATCCTGACTGTACAGCTTATTACAAAGCTACAGTAGTCAAAACAGTGTGGTACTGGCAAAAACATAGACAAATAGATCAAAGGAATCAAATTGAGAGCTCAGAAATAGACCCCCACATCAATGGCCCATTGATTTTTGACAAGACTTCCAAGTCCACTCAATTGGGAAAGATAGTCTCTTCAACAAAGGTGCTGAGAGAACTGGGTATCTGTATGCAAAAGCATGAATGAAGATGCCTGTCTCACACCATACACCAAAATAACTCAAAATGAATCAAAGACCTAAATGTAAGGACCAGGACTATAAAACTGCTGGAAGAAAACTTAGGGAGGCATCTTCAGGACCTTGTATTAGGCACTGGTTTTTTTGGACTTTACCCCCAAAGCGACAAAAGAAAAAATAAATAAGTGGAACCACATCAAAATTAAATCTTTTATGCATCAAAGGACTTTTAATCATGAAAGTAAAAAGACAATCTATTCAATGGGAGAAAACATTTGAAAACCACATAACTGAAAAGTTTTAATATCCAGAATATAAAAAGAAATCCTACAAATTAACAATAAAGACAAACAACCCATTTTAAAAATGAGCCAAAGACTAGAATAGACAATTCTCCAAAGGGGATATACAGATGACTAAGAAGCACGTGAAAAGATGGTCAATGTCATTAGATAATAGGGAAATGTAAACCAAAAGCATTATGAGATACCATTCCACACCCACTAGATTGGCTACTATTAAAAAAAAAAAAGAAAATTTCAAGTGTTGGAGAAGAAGGGAAAAATAGGAATACTTGTTCATTGCTGTGGGATTATAAAATGGGGCAGCCACTATGGAAGACTATTTGGTGGTTCCTCAGAAAGTTAAGTATGGGATAACCATATGACCTGGCAATCTCTCTACTAGGTATATACCCAAAAGAATTGAAAGCAGGGACTGGGACAAATATTTATACACTAATGTTCATAGTGGTGTTATTCACAGTTGCCAAAAGATGGAAGCAACCCAAATGTCCATCAAGCAATGAATGGATAAACAAAATGTTGTATAGGCATACAATGGAATATTAGTCAGACATAAAAAGGATTGAATCTTCTGATACAAGATTTGACAAGATGAATTTTGAAGTTATTATGTTGGGTGAAATAAGCCAGACACAAAAAGACGAATATAATCTGATCTCATTGACAGAAATAATTAGAATAAACATACTCATGGAGTTAGAATCTAGAACATATGTTCTCAGGGGCTGAGTTGGGGGTAGGGAATGGGGAAATAATACTTCAATTGTACAGAATTTCTATTTGAGTTGATTGTAAAGTTTTGAAAATGGATAGCGGTGGTGGTAGCACAACATTGTAAGTTTAAAACAATACTGAATTATGTATGTTATTT
>PVIY010031800.1:0-29531 GCA_004026745.1 Myrmecophaga tridactyla | reverse complement strand
ATATTTATATCTATCTTTTAATTGCTTTGTCTACTTGACAAGATAAACAAAGGAAAATGGCCAATGTCAAGGAGTAAATCATGAAAATCCACATTGATTTCATGCTAATAAGCTCACATTTTATTATACAGATAACTAGATTTGATTACCTGTAATTATAGGACTAGATTAGCTTTGCTTTTAGAGTGCCAATATGAGAGTGGAAGTCAAACATTAATCCATGTCTGACTGTCCATGCTACAGACGTCATCTGGGGACAGAGGAAGGTGCTGGTGGTCAAATCGCGTTCCCTACAGAAGGTATGTTCAGGATCCAATCCCTGACCCTGTGGGCATAGAAGCCAATTTCAAATCAGTCCTTTGAAGATGTTATTAGTTAAGTTGTACCCAAAGTGAATAAGGGTGGATGGGCTGGTTTGAAAGGAAGTATGCCCCCCAGAAAAGCCATGTTCTAATCAAAATCCCATTTCAGAAAGGTAGAATAATCCCTATTCAATACTGTATGTTTGAAACTGTAATCAGATCATCTCCCTGGATGATGTGATTTAGTCAAGAGTGGTTGTTAAGTTGGATTAGGTGACAACATGTCTCCACCCATTTGGGTGGGTCTTGATGGGTTTATTGGAGTTCTATAAAATAGGAAACAGTTTGGAGAATGGGGATTCAGAGAGAGCAGAGAAGAACGACATAGCCATGAGAACAAAGAACCCACAAGCCAGTGACCTTTGGAGATGAAGAAGGAAAACACCTCAGGGGAGCTTCATGAAATAGGAAGCCAGGAGAGAAAGTAGCAGATGATGCCTTGCTCACCATGTGCCCTTCCAGCTGAGAGAGAAACTGTGACTGTGTTCACCATATACCTTTCCAGATGAAAGAGAAACCCTGAATATCATCGGCCTTCTTGAACCAAGGTATCTTTCCCTGGATGCCTTTGATTGGACATTTCTATAGACTTGTTTTAATTGGACATTTCTCGGCCTTAGAACTGTAAACTAGCAACTTATTAAGTTCCCCTTTTTATAAGCCATCCTGATTCTGGTATATTGCTTTCCAGCAGCTAGCAAACTAGAACAGTGGGCCTGCCACCCCTATGGCTGAGTCCTTATGAACACAGGACTGGATGCAAAAGAGAAGCCAGGGGAGAAGCCAGCAGCTGGACATCAACCGAGCCTGGTAGAGAAAGGAGAAGATGCCTGAAGGCTCTGGACCTTTAGAAGACAATGACCACGGGAGGAAACAGGCCTTTGAGAGCCTGAAACTGTGAGCCAGCACGTCCTGTAGTTAAGTTAGCACAACATGTGATATTTATTTTAGCTGCAAGAAAACTAAAACAGATGTTGAGGCAGAGAAAGGTGCAAGAGGTAGGAAGTCTCTTGTCAAAGATGCCAAAGACACAGAACCCACATGAGGGGATCAGGCAGGAGTTGGGAAGATGGCCTGAAGCTCAAGGGACCAGAAGAGGAACCATAAGGATGTCCAAGACTGAATCAGAGGCAGAGCCCATGCCCAGTTATGAAGCCACAAAACCTAGGCCAGGAAGACGCAGGTCAGCCTAAAGAACCAGGGAGACCAGGGCTTACGGGTTGGGCTCTAAGTTAGGGGGCGCCGTGGTCAGCAGTGGTAGAACTTTAGATATGGCCATTGTTACTGGTTCACGTAACAGGGGGATGTGCCGAAAGTTTATTGTCACTCCCCTTCTGATTGGATCTACCTGATCCATCAGCAAAGCTGAAATTCATTCTTAAAAGCAGTCAGCAATAAAAAAAAGATGAAAAAACATAGAAATACGTACAAAACGCACCACATTTTGAGGCTTAGTGTTATCTCTAGGGATATAGAGAGAGCTTCCAAGGGAGGGTGGCAGTGTTCCTGCCGGAAGAAACAATCTGGGCGGTTCATTCCCCGTTTTTTCTCTAGTCGTGATTCTCCATGGAGGCAACTGTTGTCATCGAGCTTTCACGTTCCTTAAAGAAATACATTCTGTGTCTTCCCTGTTCGGGAGCAGGGCACTTCCACCTCTCATCAAATAGCCACCGTGCTGTAGGCCTGATGGTGCTGAAATTGAAATGATAATTTATACTGTAATGTCAGTAAGGGTGAGACTTTCTCTTTTTCTATCAGCTTGAAATGTGGGACCCCTACTGTGCTCAATTACATGACACTATTGTGAAAAGTTCTATCTGATTGTACTATTGCCCATATTATAACTATCAAATAGACAACTCGTTGGCTGGTGAGATGATTGACCACTGAACCTTAATAAAGAAATAGAGAGGAGTTAAAGGGAGAGGCAAGAAGATAGACTATATGCAATTACTGTCCCAAAACAGTTTGCAAGCTACAAAACAATGTCCAAATAGCTGTGTGATACAAGCCAAAATTAGAGGGAACAATTGCCAAATGGGCATAGACTCCAATTTGGGATGCACTAAATTTGAGATGCAGTGATGAAATTCTTGTGGAAATTAAATGAAGTATTTGTAAAGTTGGACCCCAACTCTGATGAGAAGCTGGTGTTGAGGTCTAAATTTGGAAGTTGCCTCTCTGGAGGAGGTATATTGAAGATTTGAAAGTGCTGAGGGAGAGCGTGAGAGAGGAGAAGAGGCTACAGAAGGAATCTGCAGGGGATGGGCAGAGGGACCTGGCTCAGGAAGGGAGGTTTGGAAATGGTGAACAGAGAAAGAGGCAGGGACTGTGTCCTGTCATCAAGGGCAAAGGAAACAAGAAGGTCAAGCAGGAGAAAAGACAAAATTCTTGTGAAGTTTAAGAATTTGGTTGATTAGGCTGCTTATAATCTGTAAGAGAGTGGTTTCAGTGCAGGGAAAGGAAAGTAAAATTATTATGAATTGCACAGTGAGTGGGAATTTGAGTAGAAACAGTTAATGGAAAAAAAAAATAGGCACAAACAAAAGGCTGGAGAAATTCCATGATAAGAAAAAAGGAAATGAGAAAATAACCTAAAGTTATAGTGAGTTTGAGGACAAGGCTTTTTAGCTGGCTTTTTTTTTCATTTGGTTTTATTTTTAACAGAAGGAAGATAACTATTGGTTCAACTGAAGACAAGAGTCAAAGGGTGAGAAAGATAAAAATCTGAGAAAGAGGTAGTAAGGTAGGGTTCCAAGCCAGGGCAGCTCAGAGGTGCAGTTGATAAGAAAAGCTGCCGTTAGCTCATGCTTGCATGTCCCAAGCATTGCGCTAGGAACTTCATACCCACTATATAATGTCCTCTTGACCACAGCACTAGGGAATAGGCATTATTAAGCTCACTTTATAATGTAAGAAACAGAGACTCAGAATCATGAAGTAACTTGCCAAGACATACAGCAAGTTCAGCGGTAGAGCAAGTAAAAATTCATAACCAACTTGACTCGTGTGCTCCTTCTGCTAACCCGCATATGCATGAACTCAGCAGTAGGAAATGTTCAGTAGAACTGCGAAGAATGTGACTGGCCCCACGGCCTCCACCTTCTGCTCACTACAGCAGAGTGCAGTGAGTGATCCACTCGTGCTCCACTCAGAGCGTGTGGTAGGGATGGCTGTGACTCTCCAATATCCAGTCCAGGCACGTGGAGAAGTGCAGGTCCCAGGCCCTGGTTGGCAGTGGGCATTGTGTCTACTTCAAGCTGGTGAAATGTGGGCAAGCGTAATGTGCCACTCCTGGGCTGCGGCAACTAAAAGAATGATTCTCCAGTCTCACCCTTCCCCTACAGTGGCGGCTATGGAGGAGACAGATGATTGGGCCAAAGGATCGCAGCAGACCAGATCGAATCCCTGAGTCACCGTGGAGAGGACAACAGCTCTGAGAACTGGCCAGAACCTGCAGTGGCCTACGTGTGAGCAAGAAATATACTTTCGTTGTGTGAAATTGTAAGATTTAGGGATTACTGGTTGCCACATTATAAACCTAACCTTCTACAGCAGAACCAAGGAGGACATTCATATTGGAAGAGGTGACAACTAAGTCAATTCTCAAGGAGGAATGGGAGTTGAAAAGACAACAAGCAGAACAAGGAAGAGTAGAGATTTGGAGGAGGGAAGACATGACACATTCAGAGAAGAGCATGGCAGCTCTTCACAGTCAACAGATAATACTTTTGTCATGAAATAAATGTGTATTCACACATACGTTCTCATTCTATTTATTACCTGCTCTGTTTTCTTCATATGTGTCAGCACTTCTTCAAAAACACACCTCTCATTGTTACAGCTTTATGATATGTTTGATTTCTGCGGTATTCCACTTACTCTTTTCTTAGCTTTACTTCTTGCTTATTCTTCCAAACTTTAAGAACTAAAATTAGTAACCTGACAAACAGCTATGTATGTGTATTGTTTCCTATTGCTCCTTAACAAATTTCCCCTAATTTAGTAGCTTACCACAATGCCAATTTATCATTTTATACTTCTAGAAGTCAGAAGTCTGACATCGTTTCACTCAGCTAAAATCGTGGTATCAACAGGTTTGAGTTCCTTCTGGAGAGTCGGTTTCCTCACCTGCTCAGATCTGAGAGGTTACTTCTCGCTAGTGCACGTGGCCTCTCCCCCTCCAAGCGCCTCATTCCAGCTTCGCCTTCTTCCCTGCCTCTCTCCCTGCCTCCGATCCTTCTGCCCCCTTCTTGTCCAGATACTTGCGACCGCATTGGGCTGACCCACATGACCCTGAATAACCTTCCCCATCACAAGACCCTTCATTTAATCACAGCTGCAAAGCCTTTTTCTTCTCCACGTGAAGCAGCGTGTTCAAGGTCACGGCAATGAGGACATGGGTGTCTTTGACATACCACAGTGCTTAAAGGAATTATAAGAGTGAGGGGAGGGGGAACCCTAAAGTAACAATCCAACCACGTTAGAGCATACAAGCAAAGAATAAAAAGCACAAATTCTAAAGATTAGAATCCTGAAATCTACTACACTTGAGTGGTGCATAGTTAAAAGTGAGATCCAATACTATGCATCAGTTACACGGCAAAAATAAACAGCATGTCGGAAATGTTATGGGATTAGCCCAATTGATATTTAATTTATCAGTTGAAGATTTATTTTCTCCTCACTAGCTAATTAATCATCCTTGCAGTTTAAGGAAACTCATTATTCTCTGTGTAGTGATTCCTCTCTTGTTTATGAAAATTAGAGGCATTGGACCCCTTGGGGTCTGCTCCAGGACACTGTGAAGCTGCAACTTTGATATGAACTAATTTAAATTAATAAGTAGATAAATAAATCAATCATTTTAGAAAGCAGTTATCCCAATTTGATCCATGGGTCTAAGTTCACAAAAGTTATTGACTTTAAAGCCATTTCCAAATCTAATACATTAAATAAACACATAGGGTTTTAGTATACTATAAAAATGGCATTTGAAAACAGCAGGGAAAAGATGGGTTAATTAATAGGGAGATGGGAAAATGGACAACTATTTGAAAAATAAATAAAACTGGACCTTTACCTCAGTTCTTTCACAAAAATAAATGACAGGTCAATTAAAGATTTAAACATAATAACATACGAGAATTTTATATAACGTATGTTTATTTTCTTGGAGAGGTTAAGATCTCTCAAAGTCAAACACAAACTCAACCACACAAAAAAAGATAAATAAATTTGTTTATACAAAATTATAAAATTCTGCTCAGGGGAAAAAAACATAAAGTCAAACATAAGTGACAAAAACTGTGAAAAAAATTTGCTATGCAGTTTATTTTTTAAATACATAAAGAGCACCAACAAACCAAGTAATACAAAATACACAAGCCAATAGAAAATGGGAAAGAACATAAATAGGAAAAAAAGTCTTTAAAGCAAGAAAAGATGATCATTAACAATTGAAGAAATGTAAATTAAATCACACTGAGAAAGCATGTTAACCCAGTCAAATGTGTAAACATCAAGTAGTGTGACAGTACGCAGCATTGGTGAGGCTAAAGGGAAACGAGAATTCTCACCCAAGGTTAACAAGATTTGGTACAAATTCCTTTGGTGGCATTTGGCAGTTATCTATGAATATTCAAAAAAGCCTGTGCCCTTTGCTCAGCAATTTCATTTTGAAGGCTTTTTACCAGATACATTTATACAGATGCCCCTGCCCTGAGAAATATGTACATCAGTATTCTCACAGTATCATCCATACTTGTAAAAAACTGGAAATATCCCCAAATCTATTAGAAAAAGACCAGCTAAAATAAATCATTGTTTAAGCATCCAATGGTGTGGTAGGTTGAATTATGTGTTCCAACAATGACACACTTTTTGTCTCCAGCCTGTCCCGGTAGGTGTGGACTCGTTGTATAAATACAACCTTTGAAGCTGTAGCATCCATTCAGGAGTGGAATCAGTGTGACCAGGTCTCCTAGGGCCCCTCCTGCGTGTGGCAAACAGAGTGAGGATGGAGGTCTTCTAGGGGAAATGTGGACGCAGCCAAAGGAGCCAGAAGTGAGGAGCCAGCCAGAGCTGGAGAACAGCGAAAACCCGAAAAGCAGATGCAAACACAGACAGACTGCCCCTTGGGGCAGGAGGCGCCAGCTGAGAACCCCCAGGACAGCAGCAGGCCACGCCACGGCCCTCAGGCTTCTGGGGGAAAGCCAGGTCTGGGGGAGCCCCGGGTCAAACTTCTAACCCTCAAACTGCACGAATATAAAGGCTGGTTGTTTAAGTCAATTCACTGTGTGGTATTTGTCAAAGCACCCCGGCAAACTATGACAAATGGAATATTACACACCCATTAAAATGGATAAGGGGGGTTATGTGTTAAGGTATCTACAAGATTTAACACTCGGAAGAACAAGGAGCAGAACCGAGTAAGATTCCATTTAGGTAAAAAATGATCATATTATGTTAATATGATCTCATTTATGTAAAAAAATACACACTCAAACATACATATAGTCAGTTCTGCTACAACAGAAGTAAACTTCACCATGCTTTGCAAAATCATGCAATAAAAACCACAGATTTATGGGGAAAATGAGATTAAGAGACAATGTACATAACTCAGTCAGTGATACAATAAAAAAAGACAGAAGCATTAAAAAATAGCACGATTTTATACACACTAAATGGGTAGAAAATACGTGAGTCCTACAATATATGTGGCACCCTGCTTTGAAAAAGAGCTGAAGTTTGCCTTCAGCAGTGGAAGATGGAAGACTCGTTGCTGTAAAGAAGTGGCAGAGGGCTCCTGATACCCGAGGGAAGACCTAACACCCGACAGGCAGGGTTCATTGTCCTCCAAACATAACAGTTGCACAGTTTTTTGCAGCCTTAATTCCTGGGGCATATTTTTCTGAAACTGAGATATTGGCCCTTCCAGGCATGCATTTATAAATTTATAAATTAATCAAAACGGAATATTTGCTCCCAGGTAGAACTACCTTCTTCAACTAACTTGAGTATCAGTGCTGGAATTTCCTTGGCAGCTTTCCCATCTGCACTCATGTCTTCTGCAACCTCAGTTCCTCTTTACCATGTAAGATAGCATGTACGAAACCACTAAACCCACCACTAGCAGAAAAAGGAGACACTTCTGCAAGATTTGGTGATTTCCTTTTCAGGTTTTCATATATAGGTAGTGCTTTTTCTTTGCGCGAAAGACTGCTACAATTTTTTTGCTGTTTTGGGCATTCCTGCACAATTGGTTCAGCTGGGTATAGTTTTCTGGTATTCATTTAGTTTATTATTTTCTATGCCTGCTGTAACAAATTACCACAAATTTACAGCTGAAAACAATAGAAATTTATTATCTTGTGGTTCTCCAGGTCAGAAGTCTGCCATCGTGAGCCCAGAAGCCTCACTGGGCTAAAACCAAAGTGTCAGCAGAGCGGCGCTCCTTTCTGGGGCTCTAAGGGAGAAAACCCATTTCCCTGCCTTTTTCTGGCTTCCTGAGGCCACCTGCAGTCCTTGGCTCATGGGCCTTTCCTCATCTTCAAAGCCAGCAAAAGCAGCTTGTGTTCTTGTTCTTCTCATCTCCAGCCCCCTGACCTTCCCTCTCCTCCCTCTTTCACTGTTAAGGCCCCTTGTAATCACATGTGTTCTACCCACATCATCCAGGATGGCTCCCTATTTTAGTGTCAGCTGACTGGTCACCTTACTTTCTTCTGCAACCTTAATTCCTCTTTGCATGTCCACAGGCTCCAGGGACCTGCAAGTGGGTATCTTTGGCCGTCGTTATTCTGTCCACTATACTTAGTTTTTTTTTTTCACATGAAATTACACCAAGCCAAACATGTTATGCTCAAATGGTTCCTCGATACAGCAGTGGCACTGGAACACATTTACTGTGGTAGGGGGCAGTCCGAGCGTAGCCTGCCACCTTTCCCAGGGGCCACCGAAAAAGCCTGTGAGCAGGACTGGATGTGTCGACCTGGCAGGAAAAACTACAATCCCTTAGTGGATACGGGGCTGCAGCAGCTTCCTTCCCTTGGGGTCCCAAGTGCATGTAAATATTCGCTGGAGATGGTCTGCGCCTTACGGGCAGGATCATGACATCCAGCCCACATCCGCTGGTGCATCTGCCTCTCCGCTAAGCACACAAACAGGAGAGAGGTGTCCTGTGCGAACCCAACCTCCCAGGGTCGGCCGGGAAGCGAGGCCCACTGGCTGGGGGGGAGGCCCACTAGGGAAGCTCACCCGGCGCTGGCTGCCATCAGTCCAGGTCACGCTGTGGCCACCCGCCGTCTAGACAGGAAGGGGCTAACGTCGCCTTAGGCGTCTCTCCTTCTAACCAACATCTACATTTCCTAGAGACTGTGTGGCAGAGCTGACTGCGCATGCATCCATATACATATACATGGAAACACACAGACCAAGGGAAACCCCGCTGTGGTCGCCTCTGTAGCAGGGAACCGAGAGTCTGGGTGAGCAGCCATTGCTTCAGGTTATATTTTGAACCAAAAAAATGTTTTCTGTGTGCAAAATTCAGGATTTTTTAAATGAAAAAGTAAAAACAATTTAAAAATAAGTGAGATCTGTTTTCTGCCTGAATCCCTAAATTTCCAGAGTGCATCCAATTTCTAGGAAGACACTAGACTGGTAAGTAAAACTCTTGTTTTACTATTAACCAGTCCTCATGTTGAATCTGTGTAAAACAGTGAAATTACTTTCATAAAGTATACTTCTGAACGAAATAAAGTTATCATTAAAATAATCTTTATAAAGGTAAAAAATTGTACCAATTTACCTGGCTTACTGTCTGGAACATTCTAGAAACTCAGTGAACACACATTGGTATTGTAGTAACATAAAGAAGCTTCCTAACACGCAAGGAAAGTTCCACCGTGTAAGGTGCTAAACTCAAATAAGTTAACATAATAGCATCAGATGTTCAAATCTGCCAGGTCAGAACTGAGTTCCGACATCATCTCTGATAGAACACTTTTTGAGGGCCCTGTAGAAATATTTTGGACAGGGTATTTCTGAAAAAGTGCTTTTTTAGACCACCCATGTTTTTATTTGTGGGCGACCACATGTCGGTTTAAGTGTAACCAGAAGAGCCTTTCTTGTCTCTTGACCTTCTGACATCAACTGCCTGGGAAGGATGATGGAGTTAAACAGAAGGAAGAGCCTTCAGGCCGATGAAGCCCCTCCAGCCGCATGGGTTCTGAGCTAACCTACAGTTCTGAGCCTCGTGGAGACTATAAAGAACATGCCACCAACTGGGCTTTAGAGATGGGAACCTGGAGCACAAGAATATTTATGGAATCAGTTGTATTTGGTGCTCATTTGCATCACACATGCAGTGGTAACAAATTCCAAAGGTTACATACTTTAAAATAATTTAAATTTTACTTTATAGGCAGTACCTCACCAATAATTCACGGAACCGCTTGCATTTTGCTAAGCAATGCTACTAACTCTTTGAGGAAGAGCTCTTCCAATTAGGACAGACTTGTTGCTGATTTTACAGGCTCTTCTCCCGAACAAAATTACCCCTGTTTTTGTGTACCGCTGCCATATCTTCTTTGCTAACGAAATCCCTTCTATGACTCACAGTGACAGACGTGAATCCCAAGATCACAAAGAAATCTGCAAATACAGAAACCAAAAACCTGAGAAATCGCAGGATAGGTCCCTGAGGGCAGGGCCTTTTCTCAGAGAGTTGAGCATAGGATCTCAGGAGTAGGTGTCCGGTCAATACTGGCAGTGCAAGAGCCTGGAGCTAACAAGAGCTTGGTCTGGCAGGGGGCGGACCTGACGCCGGCTCTTCTCTTCCACCAGCCATGTGGGAGCTGAGGGCAGGATTCAGCCCGGCTGCTCCCCGGGCTCCAGCAGCACCTCTCAGAGCTGCTGGAGACACAATGAAGCCTCATGAGCAAGAATCACTTGGTGCCACTTATTGTCTGCTTCTGCTCGTCCTAAGTTCGTTTGACAAATCTTTACTATTTCATGCATCACTACATTTCTTTCTATCAATAAACTTTAGAATAACTGGAGGACAAAAGCAAATTCTGCTCATCTATGCTCAAGTTAAGGATTGTTCAGGAAGTTCTGATCTCAAATTTTAATAGAAAAGTTAACTGAAAATTCTTCATTGTGAATAAACTTAAAGGTAAGTTTGTTTTGAAATGTGGAAAAACAAGCATGGGTATTTAATTAATCAGTAGATATTTGCTTAGTGCTGTGTGCCCAGAGATGAACTCAGCACTGTAGGAAAAGGAAAAGAATTAAAACACCTGAGGCCAGCCCTCCTCCAAAAATGGAAAATAGATAAAATGAAATTTGGAAATGTAAATATTACTAATTATTAAGAGTTAAAATATGCTACATGTAAAAATCTACAATAGGGCATCGGGGAGGAAACGGAGAATGAAGGCGGGATTAGTTAGGTCCAAGCGGACAGGAGGGTTGGGTTACAGAACATGGCAGTGGGGGAGGCTGGAAAGCGTTTTGGATTAAGACTCAGGACTGAGTTCTGGTTCTGATTCTTTCTTCATCCACTTAGCAGGACTTTCCCAAAATCACCGAATCTCTCTCAATTACCTTCATTCTCAAAATGAGCAACCTCAATTTTAAAATGGAGAGTTGCATACAATTAGTTTAAAGAATTTTCACAGCTTTAAAAACTCTCAGATTCTATTTTCAAAGTGTTGATCAAAGTCTGTTCTCTGATCACAAAGAAATTAAAATAAAAATAAAAAACAGAAAGATAACTAGAAAATTGAAAATGTCGATAATTAAGCAACCTGCTTTTGAGTAGCTCATACATTAGAGAAGAAATCACCATGGAAATTTTAAAAATATGTTGAATGCAGCTAAAGCCACACTGAGGGGAAAATGCACAGCACTGAACTGTTATATTAGAAAAAAGGGAAAATACTGAATAAACAATAAGAGTTCCTACCTCCATAAACTAGGAAAAAAGACCCAAATAAACTCCCCAAACCAAGAGGAAGGATATAAGAAAGTTAAGAGCAGAAATCAATTAAATTGAAACCAGGAAAACGATAGAGAAAAAAAATCAATGAAACCAAAAGCTAACATGCAGTGTTAACAAATTTTAAAGGTTATGTACTTTAAAGTAATTTAAATTTTACTTTATAGGCAGTACCACACCAAATAATTCATGGAACCGTCTGCATTTTGCTAAGAGCTGGCTCTCTGAAAAAAATCGCTAAGTTGGTAAACTTCTAGAAGACTGACAAAAATTAAGAGAGATGATATGAAACAACAATGTCAGGGCTGTCACCAGGGCCATCTTTGTAGATCCGTCAGATTAAAGTGATAGCAAGAGAAAACTCATAAATTCACAAGCTATAAGAAATGGACTAAGTGCTCAAAACCCAGAAATTACTGAAATGCACCCAGGATGAAGCAGGCCATGCAAAAAGTCCTATAGCCACGCTCCCAAGAAAGGAATCTACAGAGCCCTGTGGTTTCAGTGGTGATTTCTACCAAACACACAAAGAAGAATGAACACCCATTCTTTTCTACAAAATTGAAGAGGAGGGACTATGAGACCAATATTACCCTGATGCCAAAACTAAACAAAGGCAATACAAAAGAAGAAAACTACTAACCAATGTCTCTGATAACCTTACCTGTAAAAATCCTCAACAAAATATTAGCAAATAGTGAGACTGACAGTGCCTTCTTGACCAAAAGGGGGGAAAGAAATGAAACAAAGTTTCAGCGTCTAAGACATTTCAAGGAGACCTGAGAGGTCATTCTGGAGGCTACTGTTATGCAGGCTTCAGCCAGATATTGCAAATTGTCACAGTATGCCAAGCCCCAACCAACAGCTTCCCGAAAACCCCAAAGAATACCCTGGGCTCTATCTAAGACTCTATAAAAGTTTTATTTAGTAAGTTTTTTTTTCAGACTCTTTAGGCTTCCAGATTGTTCCTATGCCAGATGAGCCCTGAAACCCAGAGGTACCAGCCTCTCCAAGAGCACCAGCCAGGCCCATTCCTCTACCCCATGAGGTTAGCACCTCGTTCCAGCATGGGGAAGTTAAAGTGGTCATTGCCCAGATATCCCTGAAGGCTGAGAGAGTGATCAAATGAGAGGGAGGAGGTGTAACTGAGAAGTTAGAATCTAACAAATGACTATAACTATTGACTCATTACATAGACATTTCTTTTTAGCTTTTAGTGTTTTAGAACAGCCAGGCAGAAATACCCAAAATTGTCGAACTGTAATCTAGTAGCCTTTATCTTTGATGATTGTGTAATTCTGCAGTCTTCATCTTGTGACTGTGTGATTGTAAAACCCTTTTGTCTGATGCCCCCTTTATGCAGTGTATAGTAAGATGAGTAATAAAGACATGCATGGGGAAATAAAGAAAAGGACTGTGTGCTAGAACACAGAAAGCAGGAAAACAGTAGGAGAGCTGCTTGGAGAAGGTGGTCCAGGCAGATCACGGTGGGTTTGATATGCCAGGATAAGGAATGGGGTTTTATTGTAGTGGCAATGGGAAGTCTTTAGGGAACTTTTACGCAAGGGGGATGTGTAACTTAAGCAGGCTTTGACTAATTCCTCTGGCTGATAGATGCAGAGCGGGTAGGGTGGCGAAAGAGGCCCATTAGACGGACGTTGAGGCTGTCCCCCACCTGGCCAGCTCCCCTGGCCCCTTGCTGTGCAGACGCTGCAACATCAGCCCAGGGCCCTTGGGCCTGGTGGGACCTTGAACCAGGTCTGGGAACAGACAGCCCTGCCTCTCACCAGGGCGGGAGTCTGCACAAGGTTCTCAGGGCGTGCTGCTTGCTCAGCGAGGGTCTTGGGGAGCCCCTGGGCTGGAGCAAAGTGGTGCAGGCAGAGCTGCCACCTGGCCTGAGCGAGCAGGTGGCCTGAGGTCCAGCCACAATGGTATCTCTTTTCCTGCTCTTTTGGACCCTTTGTGCTGCGTACATAATAAAGCAGCCATTTGCAGGGGAAAAAATGTATTAACAAATAGAATGCAACAATGGATAAAAAGAATGACACACGAGGGTCACCCAGGACTTATGCCAGGTGTTCAAGGTATTTCAATATTTGAAAAGCAATCATCGTAACCCACCTTTCAGCAGGTTAAACATGAAAAGGCATAAGGCCCCCTCACCTGACACAGAAAAAGCACCTGGCTAAATGACATATCCATATCTGGACAAAGTTCTCAGCAAATTAGGAATAGAGGAGGAACACTACTTCAACTTAATAAAGAGTTTCTACAAAAGTCCCTGAGCCAATGTCATAATGAATGGTTAGACACTGAATTACTGCCCCCTAAGACTGGGAACCAGGCACCATGTTTGTCCTCACCAACCTTAGGAACCTAGCACTGGAAGTTCTAGCCAGAGCAAAAAGGAAGGAAAAAGAAATAAACCACATGCTGACTAGCAAGGGAGAAATAAACTGTCCCTGTTGGCAGATGACACAATTGTCTCAGTGGAAAAAGCCAAGGAATCTAAGTAAAAAATCCAAGAACTAATAAAGGAATTCAGTGAGGTCACAGTACACTGATTAACACACAAAAATCAACCGCACTTCTACATACTAATAATACACAATGGAAACGGATATTCAAACCACAATGCAACTTACAGTCCCTTCAAAGAAAATGCAGTTTTTAGATAGGAATTTAACAAAACATACCTTTTGGCTGATGCTCCCTTTATCCAATGTGTGGACAAAATCTGACCATTTGTCTAGAAAGGGGGTTCGCTCATGAGGGGGAAAAGGGGAGTTGCCTGTTACACAGTGCAGAGTCGGGCTCCCTAAGGGCTTGTAGGTGCTGTCAGAGGGGCGCTGTCAGCAAATAAAGGACTGCGCTAAGGAGAGGGTGCACCTGGTTTGTGTGTGTGTACTATGACCAATTTTGTGAGTGATGATTTCATGGCTGGCATTTAAAAGACTACAGCTTTGCCATCCTGTTTGAAAAACGCTGTGGATGTTGAAAGTGAATTAAAGCGCCCTGTGGATGCGCCCAAAGGCGTGACAATGGGCGGTGGACAGAGGGCAGCCCCGCCTTGCACCGCTTAGCTCGAACCTCGGACCTCGGGCCCTTCGTGCGTTTTACTCCAAGCCAAGGACAAGAAAAGAAAACACAGAAAAGAAAACAAACAAACCCTCCTTTTTTTCTTCCTTTAAGGAATTTCAATGCTTAACTTAAAAAAAAATCTTTCTACCATGTTTCGGCAATATTTTTCTCTGTCCCCTGCTCCGCCCACTATGAGCTGCGCGGAGAAACAACCTGGGTCCCAGTGTGGAGACCACAGCGCCGGCACGACCTGGTCCTGCCCGCAACACCTCCAGCCCGGCGCCCTCCGCCAGAGGAAGAGCCAGCGGTCAGAGTGGGGGTTGGAAGTGGAAGGGCAGCCTTGAGAAGGGCGTGCGGCACCCGCCTGGGGAGGGGCTGCACTGAGGCCCTGCCCGAGGCCGCCACGAAAAGGCCCTTTACGTTTGTGTGATCCAAGAACGTTTTAAATGTGAACTTTATATTTTTACTGAGAAGTCTTCACACACAGTGTCCGTTCATGGTGCACAATCAGTGGCTCACAATATCGTCACATAGTTATGTATTCACTACCAAGACCATTTTTAGGACTTTTTTTATATTTAAATTCTATTTATTCATTTTATCTTTTTTGTACTTAATATTTTAAAATGAATGAACTGATCAAGAAGTTCTTGGCAATTTTATCTTCTAAAATCCACGTATTGCAAATTTTTTATGATAATGTCGAACGGCCCAGATATCAGAAGGGAAAATTTGGGGTGTAAAACACGATGTATAAATAACTTCAAATTAAATGTTAAGGTGTTGGTAGGATCATAAATATGGAACCACAGCGTACATACTGTAACAGTAGAAGCAGCAGGCAAAACGTTATCGGTGTTTACAGCAAAGTTTTGTGTGAGAAATAAATAGCCAAGGTCCCTCCTGATCCCTCCCTCAATGCCACGGTCGGGGCTTGGCGTCTTCCGGCGTGGCCGTGCATCCCGCTTTAGGCTTTGTTTTCCAAACCTTCACCGACTCCTCGTTGTGGTGGCCGAGCCCCTAATTCCCCTGATGCTCAGCCTCGGGTTGCTTTGCAGCTCGGTGGTTTCAGGAGTCAGCTGGCCCATTCCTGTTACATCCATCACCCTTCTCCACGGGCTGCACTTGCTTTCTCACACACACACACTTAAACACTCACTCTCACACATGCTATCTCATCTGGCTCAGGTCTTTCAAAATTACAAAGACAAATAAAAAATAATCTGTTTCATCAGATGGAATGAATTGCTATCTGATGGATAAGCTACAGAAAACCCACATAATCAATGTATTAACTTTAGTGTGCCAACAGATTAACTGAAGTGGTACAATCATAATTTTATAAAATGAACTAAAGAGGAAGAAAAGTGGCATATGAATATATTTTTCAAATGTCACACTAATTAAAAAGCAAGTATGATTGGGTGTCTTGTTTTATCTTTAAAGTAGGCATTCTTCATTGCTTCTAGACCTCTGTATGTATTTTTATCTTTTTTTTTCTCAAATAAAGTGTTATTCTACTTGTACTCTTGGTGCAGGTTATATTTAAATACATCTGATCAGAACCTAAATGCAAAAAATGTACTGCCTTGGTGCTTTTCATTGATAAAATTATTATTTTTGCTTTTCTAACTTTGCTTTTAGGAGCATAAAATTGGTTTCTAGCTTACTTTTGGAATATTTCTGGTCGCTTATTATCAAGAAAAATTTGGTTTTTTTTTTACATTGCATAAATGAAGATTGTTTTCAGGGTTAAATAGTTGGTATTAATTTATATAGTAAACTTATTGCAAAATAAAAAAAATTTCTTAAGAAAAAAGAATGAGAGAAGATTTTTAAACACAAATCCAAAAGGACTCATGCTTAGGGTATACAGAGATGTTCTACAAATCAATACAAGTAGAACAAAAGGCCCAATTTTTAAAAATAAAAAAGAAGCTATCCAAATGGTCAATAAGCATATAAAAAGGTGCCCAATAATATATGAAGTGGAAACATGTGGGGGTTAAACCAACTTTATTTCTAGTCATCATTTTTTAAAGAAAAAAGTTATGAAGATTTATATGAGCTTCATGAATCTATGATGTTACAAGTCAGAACAGTGGTGGCCTCTCGGGAGAAGCAGCCGGAAGGGCACAAAGGAGGATCCTAGAAAGAAAATGGTCAACATCTCTATGTGAATGCTGCTTTCCTGGATGTATGCATTTATGCTAAAATTCATCAAGCTGCACACTGAAAATGTACACATTTTGCTATGTCTACATCAACTTCAAAAAAAAAAAAACTTTTACAAGCCAGAAAGAGTATTAAAAATAAAAACAAAATAATTCTTATAATATTTTGATTAAATTAAATACAAGTGATCACTAGAAAGCTTACTCCGTCCAACAAAGAGAGTAGATGTTGAGAAGTGGTGGAAATAGTAGTTCAGGAATAGAGAATGAATTGTCTTTGACTTGTTTCTCTTAATGTACCTGCAGTTAAACTGTTCCCCTAATTTATTTTTAAAATAGGTTAAATACATAACAATTATTTAGATTATCCCAGTTTCTCTATTAATCTGAAAGTACTCTAGATCAGACTAATGCAGCTGTGAGACCAAAAGGTTTGTGTGTGTACACCAAGACAGAAAATATTTTTAGAGAACTATTCACAAAGCAGCTATTTCCAGAAGAATGTGAGACAGCTGGGTAGTGCTTTTTGCATACTGGTAAAATATCTTTGTATCATACTATGTTAGGGAGCTGAACTTAAGCGTCTTACAGGGTGATAGAGAAACGATCTCATCCGTTTAAATGGCATCTGCATCAGCTAGAACATCTGGGTTTGATGTTTAAAATAAATTCGAAACCAAAAATTTTTAATTCAATCCTGTCTTATTTTTTACTTTGGGGGAAGAGCTTGGGCAGCTACATCTGTTTCCATGAGCACTGGAAAAGGAGTGCATTTAGACAAAACGTACAATCGTAACCATGTAAATCGGGAGACAAAAACTCTCCTAGCTAAAAAATGGAACAAAATGTAGCAGTAAAAGTTAGAAGGCTCTCCAAGCAAGGGAATTTATTTCCAAGAAGAATCATAGCAAGCAAGGAAAGATTCTGCACAGAATGGTAAATTGCTATGAATTAGGAAAATAAGACTTCATTTTCACGTTACAATGTTTAGTGGAGATTCATCATTGGTCTTGAAGGATTTCCGGAAAACAATCACAGATGGCTGCCTTAGATTCCACTATAAAGGACACCTAAAGAGTTTACATAAGAAACTTCTACATTGTTATAACTACTGGCTACAGAAGAGAATCTGATAGAAGGAGCTCATCCTGACACTGGGTTGAGTATAACGAGCCTGGCATTCTGAGGTTAATTAAGAATCGCGTCAGTGTCGTCAAGGACCCAGCCCATTCCTTCTGTCCTGTCTGTCATCTTCCTCTCTTCCTGCTTGGTGCTATGCCACCCTCAAGGCTGCACAATGGCTGTGTCAATCCCACAGATGCGGACACAGGTTTGGCTGAGAAAAGAAAGGAGGGGTGCTTCCTTGTGGGCATCGTTGTTGCTCGGGAAGAAAACCTTTCCTCGAAGCTTCCCAGCATGCTCTCCCTTTAGCAGTGAGGTAGGAAGGTAAGTGTCTGGCACTGCCACCCTTCCTCCTGGGGAACTTTCCTCCAAGGAGCAGTTTGAGGCGGGGAAACGGCAGACAGGTGTAGGACTGCTGGTAACGAATAATTTGAGAAGGGAAGTGAATGAATATGGTGGGATGGATGGGCACAGGTATGATGCCCTACAAATGTATTAGAATCCTAGCCCTGGACAACTCACTAGGTGTATAAGCTTTGGCTAATCGTTCTGCTCCTTAGTTTGCTCATATATAAAAATAATAAATCATGCATAAGTTACAGAATTGTTATAAGAGTTAGAGGATATAGGGCGGGCCACGGTGGCTCAGCAGGCAAGAATGCTTGCCTGCCATGCCAGAGGACCTGGGTTCGACTCCCGGTGCCTGCCCATGTAAAGAAAAAGTAGTTAGGGGATATACAAACCCAGTGTGGTGTCAGATCTGTAGAATGCATTTAATGTGATTGCATTACAGCAGGCTGTGTACGCACGTAACCATTACTAATGAAACAGAACTTAAACATCCTTAATCCTTTCTATGTTCATATTCTCATATTGCTTCATTTCTAGGTCTAATGTTTTTATAAAACTAATGTACATTAAAACTTAAACTGTTCAATGGTATAGAAAAATGTCAATAAAGTCAGATCAATTTATCAGTATACATATCAGAGTGGCAAAATACTCGCGCTGGACATTTAAATCTTATTTTACTAAGGACCTAACCCAAAATAGGCATTTAGCAATCTCAAGCAGAGGTGAAGTGAGTTTCCCTAATTACTGAATACTACACTTCAAAAAGAAAAATGGCAGAATAAACCACCGATTTAACGTGGAAACGTTCTCGGTGGATTTCTAGTGCATGTGTGGTGTCAACCAGAATTCCTCCCTCACCTTGGAAATCATCTTGAATCTAAAGGAAAGTAAGAAACAAAATAAACCACATTTTTAATGAAACTACAAGAAGATCAATTTCCCACACCCTAAAATAGGTGCAAGGGCTGCTGAAAAAATCTGAGATTGAACAAGGAAATCAAGATTACAGGAACAGCAGAGAGAAGATACCACACAGAGATAACTCAGGGGCAAGAAAACCCAGCAAAAAACAAACAAACGAACAAACAAGAAAACCCAGCAGCTGCAGATATCAAAAGGAGCCGGCGAGTTTCACGTCTAGAAGACGAGAGACACCCACGGTGCTGTGAAGCTGTTGGGGGGTCATCCCTGTGCTCCTTCTATCTGTGAGAAGCAGAGAGGGCAGGGCAAATGGTAAATTTCCAGGGGAACCACACTTTCAGGAAGCCAGCTCCTTCTATCTGTGAGAAGCAGAGAGGGCAGGGCAAATGGTAAATTTCCAGGGGAACCACACTTTCAGGAAGCCATCTCTTTCTGGAGCAATGGAGGAGAGAGCATTTATATTGCTAAGACGACATTCTCCGCTGTCTGAGGTAAACCTAACCTTTTTGCATTCAGAAACTTTCGGCAAGTAGCTAGATTAGGAAAAAAAAACATGTCTTTCCATAATGAGCAATAAAAAATAAACCAATACATGATTCATGAAAGATACAACTTTTAAAACATGAAGAAGAAGGGGTGAGGGGAGGGGAGGGGAAGAAGAAGAAGAAATAAAGAACATTTACTGTGGAGCAGATGACACCGCTGGTCAAATATTTCTCTGTGAACTAAAGTAATTGCTTTTTTGAAGCAAGACTACAAATGCAATATTTTAGTCAAGAAGTTATGAGAAAACATCAAGAGATTTTGACAAGGGAGCCAGTACAATTTAATGAAACAGTAGTCTTTTCAAAAAATGCTTCTGGAACAATTTGGATATCCATATGCAAAAGGATGAATTTGTACTACTACTGCATATAAAAATTAAAGCAAAATATAGCAAAGAACTAAATGTAAGAGTTAAAGCTATAAAACGCCTACAGCAAAACATAGGAGTAAATCTTCATGACTGTGGGTTACTCAGTGGTTTCTTAGATCTGACACGAAAACACAAAGAAGGAAAAAATAACCAATTTTTGTGTTTCAAAAGAAACTTTCAAGAGAATGAAAAGGTCTGGTTGGCCAAGATCGCTGCATAAGATGCTCCAGGGGGGCTGTCCCCACTTAGACTCCTTGAACAACTAGCAAAAACCGTCAGAGCTATCTTTCTCTAAACTTTCCTAAATAGTTAAAGGGTTGCAGCAACTGGGCAAGTGACAAATCAAGTAAACACAGATTTTAAATGGTTGGCCATTTAAAATGGTTGCCCCTGCGTCCCTCTCTCACGCCTTCCCCAGCACAGTGTAGAGTGACCAGTTCAAAATAACAGGGTGGTCAAAATGTACCAGCTGAATGCTAATAAAGGGAAAGCAGGTATAGGGACCTTCATACCAGCAAAGTGGAATTCTGACTGTCCAAAGGAAAAGTAGCATATTACGTACAACATAGGCCCAGCCAAACTAAGTGATGATTTCTCATCAGACCATGCAGGCCAGAAGGCAGTAGGATGAAATATATCAAGGGCTAAAGAAAATAATTGCTAGTAAAAAGCTTTTTATCCAGCGAAACTGTCTTTCAAAAATAAGGTCGTGTTAAAACACTTCCAGAGGAACAAAAGCTGATGGACTTTTGCCTCTAGACCTGCTGTGAAAGCAACACTAAGGGGAGCGCTTCCAACGGAAAGGAAAGGATCCCAGACAGCGGGTCACAGCTGCACAGAGAAACAGAAACCTGTGACAGAGGTGACCTTATGGGTGATTGCACTATTGTCTTGTATTTTTTGGTATATAACTCCACCTTTTTTCTTTTACTTCTTACAGGTTATAAAATGCAACATACAAATTATATTTGTAGTATGGTGGGGGTAGAGGAGTATAGGGGCTGTATTGACATATGCTATTGGAATTAAGATGGTAAATCAAAGCTGATTGTTACAGGTTTATGATGTTAAATTTAAGCTCTATGGTAGCCACAAAGAAAATATCTGAAAAATATATATAGAAGGAAATGAGAAAGGATTCTAAATGGTACAATACAAAAAATAAAATAAATATGAAAGTAGGCATTAGTGGAAGAGTGGAGGGGCAAAAAAGTTATGAGACTTCTCACAAAGAAGAAATATCAAAGTGGCAAAAAAAAAAATCCCTGCAACATCAAAGTTATTTTAAATGTAAATGGTTTAAACTATGTAGGAAGAAGTCAGAGATTGGCAGAAAGGATAAAAAAAACACAACTCAACTATATGTTAGTTACAAAAGACTCACCTTACATTAAAAAACACAAGTAAGTACAAAGTAAAAGAATGGAAAAAGTATGCCATGCAAATGGTAATCAAAAGAGAGCTGGGGCAGCTACACTAATATCAGATAAAAATAAATTAAGTCAAAAACTATTAGGAGGGACAAAGAAGGACATTGTACACTGATAATGGGGTCTATTCAATAAAAAGATCTAACAATTATAAATATATATATGCACCTAAGGGTATAGCCCCAAAATATATGAAGCAAATATTGGCAGATTTGAAGGGAGAAGTAATAGTTCTACATTAATAGTGGGAGACCTTAATACACCAATTTCAATAATGGACAGAACATCTAGACAGAGATCAATAAGGAAATAGAATTCTTGAAAGAAGCTATAAACTAGATGATACACTTAATAGAAATATATAGAACACTTCATCCAACAGCAGCAAAATACACATTCTTCTCTAGTATTAGGGGTCGTTTTCCAGAATAGAACATACACTACTTCACAAAACAAGTCTCACAAAACTTAAAATATTGAAACCATGCAGTGGATTTTCTCTGACCACAATGAAATAAAACTAGAAACCAATAACAGAAGGAGAACTGGAAACATTACAGATCTGTGGAAATCAAACAAGGTTCTCTTCAACAAACAATGAGTCGGAGAAGAAGTCACAAGAGTTCATTACTAGTGTATAGGACCATCATTGAGTTATGTGTGTTGATCTTGTACTGCTGAACTCATTTATAATAGAGGATATATAATAATCTCTTGCAGGAATAAAAAGCAAATAAACAAATTTTAAAATAGGGCAGAGAACCTGAGTACATATTTCTCCAGAGAAGATAGACAAATGGCCTATAGGCACATGAAAGCATGCACAGCATCATTAGCCATCAGGGAGATGCAAATCAAAACCATAATGAGATACCATTTTATACCCAGTAGATGGTTATAATGAAAAATACAGATAATGACAAGTTTTGACAAGAATGTGGAGAAATTGGAACCCCACACACTGCTGTTGGTAATATATTACATTGCACCCACATTAGAAAACCAGGAGTTGCTCAAAAGATTATGCACAATACTAAAGGTAAGAAATCAGTGGAGATTGTAGGGAGAGAGGGCCAAGATGGTGGCTTAGCAAGGTGTGGGATTTAGTTCATTCTCCAGAACAGCTACTAAATAACCATGAACAGTACAGAACAACTGCTGGGGCCATGTCAGTGACCAGACACACAGCGTACCCCAGTCTGGACCAGCTGGACCCCCCAGAACTGTGATTCCCCAAGCCATGGCGGCCGGCACCCCTCCCCACAGGCTGCTTCCCAGAGGAGAAAGGAAAGGGACTTTACCAGCAGCAGGGGCTGAACATAACCAAGCTCCAGTTGTGGAATTAATTAACAAATACTGACTACTAAAAATAGGCCCCCAGCTCAGCTGAATCTGGTCATAGCGGAGGTTGCTGATTTTTGCCCCAGCACTGAGGAGGCAGGGCTGACAGAAAAAGAAAAAAGAAATAAAAGAAACAGGTGTTTTTTTGGATCAGATAGCACATAATGCTTGAAAGGGTCTGGGCCCTGCTGGAAAGGAGGGGGCACATAGGACCTGGAGATACACAAAGCAACATACCAACTTATGCTGTTGATTGGCAAACCTGAGGAACGGGGATCCTGCTCTGAGAAGGATTTTTCTCTTTTGTTTTTGTGTTGTTTCTACAAAGGCTTGACTGCCTTTCGACACAGCAGCAGGGCTTCTCAGGCTGCAACTGTCCCAGGCATAGGCAGAAACAGGCTTGTTTGAGAGCTTATCTGGAGTCTGTGCCTTCCCCAGGGAAGGGGTGGGGCCCAGCTCAGGTGGAATCCCTCCCTCAAGGAATTCAGACCCCAGGATTTGGAAATTTGAAGCAATTAAAGCCAGCCCACAACCTCCCCTCTGCCTCCACCACGCCCCCAGCAGGGAGAGTTTGCTGGAGTTAAAGGTATTGCATCACCTTATGCTGGTGGGACCTGCAGGCAGACAGGCAACACATACTGGGCAGGATAAGAAAAACATAGTCCAGAGACTTCACAGGAAAGTCTTTCAACCTGTTGGGTCTCACCTTCAGGGAAAGCTGATGCAGGTGACTCTTTCCTCCTGACAGGAGGCCAGTTTGGTCTGGGAAAATCTGGCTGGGGTCTATAATACCTAAAGTAGACCCTCCTAAGGGTGGGGGGTGGGGGGGAAATGCACCATACAGGCAAGAAACAAGAACTGAAAAATTCTGCCCTGTTAAACAGGACTTAAGCTAGAGGTCCAGAATAAGCTGAACTGAATGTCAAAGAACAGATAGACAACAAATCCATCCAGCAAGAAAATCCTAGGTAAAAGAAGTGAAAACAATCTACAGCATAAACTAAATTAAGGTAATTAAATGCCTAGACGCCAGCAAAAAATAATGAATCACACTAGGAAAATTGAAGATATGGCCCAGTCAAAGGAAAAAACCAACAATTCAAATGAGATACAGGAGTTGAAACAATTAATTCAGAATGTTCGAACAGACATGGAAAACCTCATCAAAAATCAAATCAATGAATTGAGGGAGGATATAAAGAAGGCAAGGAATGAACAAAAAGAAGAAATAGAAAGTTTGAAAAAAAATCACAGAACTTATGGGAATGAAAGTCATAGTAGAAAAGATGAAAAAAACAATGGAAACCTACAATGCTAGATTTCAAGAGGCAGAGGGTAGGATTAGTGAACTGGAGGATGGGACATCTGAAATCTGACAAGCAAAAGAAAATATAGGGAGAAAAATGGAAAAATATGAGCAGGGACTCAGGGAATTGAATGACAACATGAAATGCATGAATATACATGTTGTGGGTGTCCCAGAAGGAGAAGAAAAGAGAAAAGGAGGAGAAAAACTAATGAAGGAAATTATCACTGAAAATTTCCCAACTCTTAGAAAAGACATAAAATTACAGATCCAAGAAGTGCAGCGTACCCCAAATAGAACTGATCCAAATACATACTCCAAGACATTTACTAATCAGAATGTCAGATGTCAAAGAGAAAGAGAGAATCTTGAAAGCAGCAAGAGAAAAGCAATCCATCACATAAAAGGAAAGCCCAATAAGACTATGCATAGATTTTTCAGCAGAAACCATGGAGGTGAGAAGACAGTAGGATGATATATTTAAATTACTAAAAAGAAAAAATGACAACCAAGAATTCTATGTCCAGCAAAATTGTCCTTCAAAAATGAGGGAGAAATTAAAACATTTTCAGGCAAAAAAATCAGTGAGAGAATTTGTGACCGGCTCTGTAAGAAATAAAGAGACCAGCTCTGCAAGAATTCTTGAGGGAGCACTAGAGGCAGATATGAAAGCACAGGAGAGAGAGATGTGGAGAAGAGTGCAGAAATGAAGACTATCAGTAAAGGTAAAAAGAAGAAAAATTAGATATGACATATAAAATCCAAAAGGCAAAATGGTAGAAGAAAGTACTACCCATACAGTAATAACACTAAATGTTAGTGGATTAAACTCCCCAATCAAAAGACATAGACTGGCAGAATGGATTAAAAAACAGGACCCATCTATATGCTGTCTACAGGAAACACATCTTAGACCCAAGGATAAACATAGGTTGTAATTGAAAGGCTGGGAAAAGATATTTCATGCAAATAACAATCAGAAAAGAGCAGGAGTAGCTATACTAATATCCAACAAATTAGACTTCAAATGTAAAACAGTTAAAAGAGACAAAGAAGGACACTGTGTATTAATAAAAGGAACAATTCAACAAGAAGACATAACAATCACAAATATTTATGCACTGAGCCAGAATACTCCAAAATGCATGAGGCAAACACTGAAAACACTGAAAAGAGAAATAGACATATCTAAACCATAATAGTTGGAGACTTCAATTCCATACTCTCGTCAATGGACAGAACATCTAGACAGAGGATCAATAAAGAAACAGAGAATTTGAGTAATACAATAAATGAGCTAGACTTAACATATATATAGAGCATTACACCCCACAACAGCAGGATACATCTTTTTTCTCAAGTGCTCATGGATCATTCTCAAGATAGACCATATGCTGGGTCACAAAGCAAGTCTCAATAAATTTAAAAAGATTGAAATCATACAAAACACTTTCTCAGATCATAAAGGAATGAAGTTGGAAATCAATAATAGGCAGAGTGCCAGAAAATTCACAAATATGTGGAGGCTCAACAACATACTCTTAAACAACCAATGGGTCAAGGAAGAAATTACAAGATAAATCAGTAAATATCTCGAGGCAAATGTAAATAAAAGCACAATATATCAAAATTTATGGGATGCAGCAAGGCAATGCTAAGAGGGAAATTCATTGCCCTAAATGCCTATATCAAAAAAGAAGAAAGGGCAAAAATTGAGGAATTAACTGTCCACTTGGAAGAACTAGGGAAAGAACAGCAAATTAACCCCAAAGCAAGCAAAAGGAAAGAAATAATGAAGATTAGAGTAGAAATAAATGACATTGAAAACATGAAAACAATTGAGAAAATCAACAAAACCAGAAATTGGTTCTATGAAAAAATCATTAAGATTGATGGACCCTTAGCGAGGTTGATAAAAAGAAGCAAGAGGATGAAAATAAATACAATCAGAAATGGAAAAGGAGACATAACCACTGACCACAAAGAAATAAAGGAAGTAATGAGAGGATACTATGAACAACTTTTTGCTAATAAATACGACAATGTAGATGAAATGGACAACTTCCTAGAAAGGCATGAACAACCAACATTGACTTGAGAAGAAATAGACGACCTCAACAAACCAATCACAAGTTAAGAAATTGAATCAGTCATTAAGAAGCTCCCCAAAAAGAAAAGTCCAGGACCAGATGGCTTCACATGTGAATTCTCCCAAACATTCCAGAAAGAATTAATACCAATCCTGCTCAAACTCTTCAAAAAACTTGAAGAGGAGGGAAGGCTACCTAACTCATTCTATGAAGCCAACATCACCCTCACACCAAAGCCAGACAAAGATATTACAAAAAAAGAAAACTACAGACCAATCTCTCTAATTAATAGAAATGCAAAAATCCTCAACAAAATTCTAGCAAATCTAATCCAGCAGAACATTAAAAGAATTATACACCATGACCAAGTAGGATTCATCCCAGGTATGCAAGAATGGTTTAACATTAGAAAATCAATTAATGTAATGCATCATATCTCAACAAATCAAAGCAGAAAAACCACACGATCATCTTGATTGACGTGGAAAAGGCATTTAATAAAATTCAACATTCAACATCCTTTTCTGTTGAAAAACTTCAAAGGATAGGAATAGAAGGGAACTTCCTCAAAATTATAAAGAGAATATATGAAAAACCCATAGCTAACATCATCCTCAATGGGGAAAAACTGAAAACTTTCCCCCTAAGATCAGGAACAAGACAAGGATGTCCAATATCACCATTGTTATTCAACATTGTGTTGGAAGTTCTACCCAGAGCAATTACACAAGAAAAAGAAATGCAAGGTATAAAATTGGAAAGGAGGAAGCAAAACTCTCACTGTTTGCAGATGATGCTATATGATGAAAACCCTGAAAAATCCACAGCAAAACTACTAGAGCTAATAAATGAGTACAGCAAAGTGGCAGGTTACAAGATCAACACTCAAAAGTCTGTAGTGTTTCTATACACTAGTAATGAACACTCTGAGGGGGAAATCAAGAAAAAAATTCCATTTACAATTGCAACCAAAAGAATAAAACTTAGGAACAAATTTAACTAAAGAGGCAAAAGACCTATACAAAGAAAACTACAAGAAATTATTAAAAGAAATCACAGAAGACCTAAATAGATGGAAGAGCATACTGTGTTCATGGATTGGAAGACTAAATACAGTTAAAATGTCAATTCTACCTAAATTGTTTTACAGATTCAATGCAATACCAATTAAAATCCCAAAACTTACTTTTCAGAAATAGAAAAACCAATAACTACATTTATCTGGAAGGGCAGAGTGCCCCAAATAACTAAAACTATTCTGAGAAAAAAGAATGAAGTCGGAGGTCACATGCTACCTGACTTTAAGGCGTAGTATGAAGCTACAGTGGTCAAAATAGTATGGTATTGGCATAAAGATAGATATACTGACCAATGGAATAGAATAGAGTGTTCAGATATAGACCCTCACATCTATGGACAATTGATCTTTGATAAGGCAGTCAAGCCAACTCACCTGGGACAGAATAGTCTCTTCAATAAATGGTGCCTAGAGAACTGGATATCCACATGCAGAAGAATGAAAGAGGATCCATATCTCACACCCTGTACAAAAATAAACTCAAAGTGGATCAAAGACCTAAACATTAGATCTAAGACCATAAAACTATTAGAAGAAAATGTAAGGAAATATCTTATAAATCTTATAACGGGAGGTGGTTTCCTAGACCTTATACCCAAAGTACGAGCATTGAAGAAAGAAAGAAAGAAATGGGAACTCCTCAAAATTAAACACTTTTGTGCATCAAAGAACTTCATCAAGAAAGTAAAAAACAGTTTACACAATGGGAGACAATATTTGGAAATGATATATCAGATAAAGTTCTAGT
Source organism: Myrmecophaga tridactyla (assembly GCA_004026745.1). Classification (NCBI taxonomy): domain Eukaryota; kingdom Metazoa; phylum Chordata; class Mammalia; order Pilosa; family Myrmecophagidae; genus Myrmecophaga; species Myrmecophaga tridactyla. Next base: position 1,606 of record PVIY010031800.1, on the reverse strand, counting down.
ATCCAGAATATATAAAGAGATTGTTCAACTCGACAACAAAAAGACAGACAACCCAATTACAAAATGGGCAAAAGACTTGAACAGATACTTCTCAGTAGAGGAAATACAAATGGCCAAAAAGGCACAAGAAAAGATGCTCAACTTCCCTGGCTATTAGGGAAATGTAAATCAAATACTTTTTGACAATGAGGTATCATCTCACACCCACCAAAATGGCCATTATCAATAAAACAGAAAACAACAAGTGCTGGAGAGGATGTGGAGATAGACGCACACTTATCCACTGTTGGTGGGAATGTCAAATGGTACAACCGCTGTGGAAGGCAGTTTGGCAGTTCCTCAGGAAGCTAAATATTGAATTGCCATATGACCCAGCAATACCATTGCTAGGTATCTACTCAGAGAACATGAGGGCAAGGACATAAACGGACATTTGCACACTGATGTTTATAGCAGCATTATTTACAATTGCCAAGAGATGGAAACAGTCAAAATGTCCATCAACAGATGAGTGGCTAAACAAACTGTGGTATATACATACAATGGAATATTATGCAGCTTTAAGACAGAATAAAGTTATGAAGTATGTAACAACATGGATGGACCTTGAGGACATTATGCTGAGTGAGATTAGCCAGAAACAAAAGGATACTGTATGGTCCCACTGATATGACCTGACATTAGTGAATAAACTTGGAGAATTTCATTGGTAACAGAGATCATCAGGAGATAGAAATAGGGTAAGATATTGGGTAATTGGAGCTGAAGGGATAAACAGATTGTGCCACAGGGCTGATTGTAAAAATTCAGAAATGGATAGCACAATACTACCTAACTGTAATTCAATTATGTTAGAACACTGGATGAAGCTGAATGTGAGAATGATTGAGGGAGGAGGGCTGGGGGCACAAATGAAATCAGAAAGAAAGTAGATGATAAAGACTGAGATGGTATAATCTAGGAATACCTAGAATATATAATGATAGTGACTAAATGTACAAATTTTAAAAATGTTTTTGCATGAGGAAGAACAAAGGAATGTCATTACTGCAGGGTGTTGAAAATGGATGGTAATTAATATTTCAAAATTTTAACTTATGTGTGAGACTAAAGCAAAAAATGTTTATTTGGTACAAAATTTATATTTTTTCTAGTGCACTTCCTAATATAACTTATGTAGACAGTTTAATTGAACACCGTAAGTACATGGAACCTTGAGTAGGGCATGAGATTTTGTTGGTTTGTCCAGAATGATGCCCTGAGGAATTCCAGAGTGATTTGATCAGTGAGTGGAAAAGTATTTGCAAAGTCCCCTTCGGGGAATGGTGAGAATGGGGGAAATTCAACCTCCCCAAGGTGAATTCTTGATATTCTCACAAGCAGTGGGGACAACCAATGCTATAGGCTGAGCCCCCAGTCTTGGGGTTTGTTCATATGAAACTTAACCCCACAGAGGATAGGTCAAGCCTACTTAAAATTAGGCCTAAGAGCCACCCCCAAGAGAGCCTCTTTTGTTGCTCAGATGTGGCCTCTCTCTCCAGCCAACACAACAAGCAAACTCACCACCCTCCCCCTGTCTATGTGGGACATGACTCCCAGTGGTGTG
>PVIY010031799.1:0-29593 GCA_004026745.1 Myrmecophaga tridactyla | reverse complement strand
CAGCCCAACATTCTCATCTGTTTCATCGACAAGTTCTGCCCAGCAGTGACCAATGTCATGTGGCTTCAAATAACCCGTCACCACAGGAGTGTCAGAGACGGGTCCTTCCCAGGGAGGACCACCTTTTCCGAAGTTCCACTATCTCCCCTTCCGGCCCTCAACTGAGGGCGTCTATGACTGCAAGGTGGAGCCCTGGGGTCTGGATGGGCCACTCCTCAAGCACTGGGATAGGGACCGTCCTCAGTGCCCTTTACTTCCTGGCTTCCTCCCATAATGCTCAGGACCCTGTTTCATCCCATCCATATATCTTGTCTTTTCTCAGCTCCTCAAACTTTCTAGTCTGCAATTCCCTCAAGATATCATTCTACCTTCCTTTTCTTTAATCTATTAATAACCATTTTCTTGCTAAGTACACACTTTTAATCCTCAGTGCTGCTCTGTCACCATTCATTACTCTGTACTCTCTTTTCAATTCTACTCAGTGTTTGAAGGACCTTCCCCCCACTCCCAGAGACAACAGAGAATCTGGTATGTGCCCTCGGTCTAGCTGTGGGTCTGGCGGGCATCATTGTTGGCACCACGTTCATTGTCAAGGGTATGCACAAAGGCAAAGGGTATCCGCTGGACGCCAGGGACCTCTGTGAGACTGGGAGGTGCGTTTGCTGTGGTCATCAGAGGACCTGTCTGGGGTATCCAAGGGAGGAAACGTGGTGGGGAAAGGACTTGTTGTTCCTTGAAGAGAAAAGTGTAGGGAAAGATGTGACCCTTGATTTCTCGTTCCTAAGTCATTTTCAGGCACTGATCTCATCTGGCATCCCAGATCTTCAGGGTCCTAACACCTTTTCAGAGATGTGCAACCAGGCCACACCTTCAATCTCCAAAATTATATCCAAGACCTAAACCTTCTTTCATTCTTTCAAGTGCAGTGATCTAAGACAGTCAGCTTTAAGATTTGAGCATGTCCTGACTAAAATTGCATCAAGCCAGTCATCACTTGGGTAGCATCTCCAGATTCTGGTCCCCTTCTTTTCATTTCATAGAAATCTTTTGCAGGCTAATATCTGGTTTTGTTCCCTCAGTCTGAAAAGTGGTGTCCAGCTCCAAGAGCAGGAAAACCATGGCCTGCTCATACATGATCATTTGGAGAGTAGGGCTCATGTGGGAAAAGCTGTATTTACTAGAGGTTAAATGAATAGTAATGCTTTCCATAGCCAAAGTTTTAAGACGGAAGAGGAGGGAACCTGAAGGAAAAGAGCTTAACATTCTCATCTTAAATGCTTTACTAACTGTGTGTATCTTGCAACAGGTGATGGCCTTTCTTAGAGAGAAGATGGTGAAGAGATTTCTTCTTTAAAACTTTTACAATGCCGGTAATTCTGTTATGGCTCAACTCATTGAGGACAACCATTCAGCCGCCATTTCTGGCCCTTTGGCCACCTCAAGAGAGGGAAAGCCTCCCCTGACCTCTCCATGACAGAACATCTAGCTATGCTTCCCTCTATTGCCCCTTCCTGTAGCAGTTTTCCTCCATTTCCCATCATTGTTTTATTATCTTTATGCCATGCCTCAGGAAGAGATCCATAAGATTCTTTCATGCTATGGAACTTTCTGAACGGTCCATTGGGGGTTCTTCTGTATTCTCAGACATTCAGGGAACGTTTGAGATCTTTCTGAACTGTGATCTTTACCCCTTCAATAAATTAGGTTTAGGTTTAAGTGTGTCTGAGCTCTTCAGGGAGCTGAGAAATACATATGATCCTTCCATCTTGAAGGGTCAGAATGTTGAATGTATCTTATAGGATCTGGGATTAATAAAAAAAAAATCCACTTTCTTTAGGTCTTGATCTCATTTAGAGAACCTTCAGCAATCTTGCTGCTGTAGTCCAATCCTCTTTCAGAAAACCTTAGAGCAGGTTTGTTTGTTGGGAGTTCTCCACTGGGCAGTGAGTTCAGAATCCGTTTTTGGTTCTTGTACCTCAGTTCAATGAAATATCCTGATTTTCAGTACAGGAAAGTGCAGACATTAGGACAATGTGAGACACATGGTGGGGTGTACAGGAGTGAAGGGTGTTGAGGGCAGAATGATGGGGAGCCACACACATTATAGGGTTTACATATTAACCCATTTCAGACTTAATGAGGAAGGAGAGTGGACACAGAGGACTGGTTTTATCAACCTCATTAAACATGGTTCTAGCTGCCAGTGCCAGCAATGCAAGAGTTTTTTTTTTTCATTTGTGAAACTATCTCATATTTGGAGAAGTATCTGCATTAGCATGTTAAAGCTGCTGGATTGCAATATACCAGAAATGGAACAGCTTTTATAAAGGGGATTTACTAAGTTGCAAGTTCAGAGTTCTAAGGCTATGAAAATGTCCAAACTAAGCTATCCAGAGAAACATACCTCAGCTCAAGAAAGGCCAAATGCATCCAGAACACCTCTGTCGGCTGGGAAGGCACATGAAGACAACTGCTAGCTGTCCCTCATAAAGCTTCCCTGGGGGCATTTTCCTTCTGCATCTCAAAAGATGTCTGGCTGTGTGGGCTCTGAACTCTCTCCAAAATGTTTCCTATTTTGAAGGGCTCCAGTAAACTAATCAAGACCAACCTGGAGTGGGTAGAGTCACGTCTCTATCTAATGAAAAAGTGACATGCACAATTGGGTGTATAACACCTCCTTGGAGATAACCTAATCAAAAGGTGCCAATATACACTATTAAATCAGGATTAAAAGAAATGGTCACCCCCACAATATTGCATCAGGATTAAAACATGGCTTTTCTAGAGTACATAATAGATTCAAGTCAGCATAGTCCCATGAGTGAAAAAACTGAGTAAAGTGGAGGAGGGGTGACATAAAACAGGAGGAAAGAGTACTTGAGACACAATGAAGTTTTGCTCATTTGTTTGTGAAACTATGACTGAAATGAGTTAGAGTTGGGCTGACTATACTACTTATTAGCTAAGTATTCCTTGCAATCTTAATCAAAACTTCACTTAGCCAAAGATTCCCCTTATGCAAATACTGATGTTAAAATTTACTTCATTGAGTTATATTAAGAATTATATGAGGAAATGCAAGCAAAAGAATTAGAAACCATACACAGTGATAGGAATATAGCAAAAATTTGTATTCCATTATTTTTCCACAGAATTTCTACAACCTGCTGATTAAAAAATCTAAAAGGAAGAGAAAAAAACATTCCAAAAGAAGTCAACATGAGTTTTTAAGACTTACTCATAAATAGCAAATTTCTGTACCTGTGGTTTAGGAATAAGAGTAGAACTTTGAGACAATTTAAGATAGACTAGGCATAGGTGTTTCTCTTAAACAGCTCCAGTTTTTCTGTTTATTTAATAAATAGATTTATATTAGAGAATATACTAAAATGCACACATGTATGGAATAAAGAAGCAAAAACTAAATTCCTATCCTACCATGTAAGAAAGCTATTTTTTTAGAGAAAATTTTCTTAGTTTACAGGGACATTGTGCAGAAAGTACAGAGTTCCCATTTACCCTCTCCTCCCCTCCCCACATATAATTGTTCCTATTATTAACACCTTGGCACATGTGTTACACTTATGGACCAATACTGATGCATTATTATTAACTGAAGTCCATACTTTTGTATTCACTTTATGTACTGCCTGGTTCTATAGGTTTTAACAAATGTGTAATATCGGACTCACCACTACAGTGTCATACAGAGTAGTTTTTCTGTTCCCCAAATATTCTATACTCTGCTCACTCATCCCTCCCTTTCTTCTTCTGAACCTTTGGACACCTCTGATCTTTTTAATGGCTTCAAAGTTGCACATTTTTCAGAATGTCCTACATTGGAATCATACAATATATATGCTTTTCAGACTGGCTTCTTACACTTAGTGAAAATGTAAGATTCATTATTTCCTTTCATTTCTTCAGAATATTTTTTTTATTGATGAATGATGTTCCATTGTATATATGTACCAAGGTTTGTGTCTTCATTCTTCTATTGAAGGACACCTTGGTTTCTTCCATTTTTGACAATTACAAATAAAGTTACTTTAAACATTTTTGTGCAGGTGTTTGCATAGACATGTATTTTTTAAAAAATGTAATTTAACTGAGACATATTCACACATCATACAAAATATCCACAGTAAACAATCACTGACTCTCATGGTTTTCACACACTTTTAAGCACCTTCTTTAACAGCGATAACAAAATGTTCTGCATGGACATATTTTTTTAAATTCATTTGGGTGAATACCTCAGGGTATGATTGCTGGGTCATGGAACAAGATTACGTTTACCTTCGTAAGAAATGACCAGACTGTCTCACAGAACAGTAGTGCCATTCTGCATTCCCACCAGCTATGAATGAAATCCCATTGCACCGGATCCTTGCCAGCATTTGGCATTGTCATGGTTTTCGATTCCAGCAAGAAAGCCACCATTCTTAAACATTTTCATTTTGAAGTAATTACAGATTTTCAAGATATTCAAAGACAGTACAGAGTGGTCCTTGAACCTTCCAACCAGTTTTCACAAATGGTTGTATCTTCGGTAACGTTATGCTATATCAAAACCAGAGAGACTGACATAGGCACTATGTGTCTGTATAGTTCTGTCATTCAATCTCATTTGCACACCTGTGGAACCACCACCACAATCACGTACAGAAGACTCCTCTATAGCCACAGAGGTCTCCCTCATGATGCCCCTTATAGTCATGATCCCTCCCACCTGTAAACCCTGTGCCGGGTTGGATCTGTGGTGGGCCCCAGAAAAGCCATGTCCTGTAATCCTCATTCAGTATTGCTGGGTGGGAGCATTTTGATTGTTCTCATAGAGATGTGACCCACCCAGTCGTGGGTGGTAACTTTTGATTAGATGATTTCCATGGAGGTGTGTCTCCACCCATTGAAGGTTGAGTTGCTTGCTGGAATCCTTTAAAAGAGGAAACATTTTGGAGAGAGACCCTTTGGTAAGGCCACGAGAAAGCCAGCAGACGCCACTATGTTTGCCATGTGCCCTTCCAGGGGAGAAAGAAACATTGAACGACATCGGCCTTTTTGAACCAAGATATTTCCCCTGGATTGGACATTTCTATAGACTTGCTTTAATTGGGACATTTTCTCAGCCTTAGAACTGTAAACTCGTAACTTATAAAATTCCCCTTTTTAAAAGCCATTCTGTTTCTGGTATATTGCATTCTGGCAGCTAGCAAACTAGAACAAAGCCCTACACTCTTCTCCTTCTCTATAATTTTGCCTTTGCAAGAATGTTATATGAATGGAATCCTACAGTATATGACCATTTGAGATTGGCTCTTTCACTCAGCATTATATCCTTGATGGTGCTGGTGAGGAGTATTTCATGGAATGGATGTCCTGCAGTTCTTTCAACTATTCACATACAGAAGGGTACTGTTATTGTGTCAAGTTTGGGACTATTTCAAACAAAGCTGCTAGGAATATTCATGTCAGGTTAATGTGTGAATGTAAATTTTTGTTTCTCTCTGATAATTGCCCAGTAATATGAGTGTAGCATCATGGGTTGCATGTGTTTCATTCTAAAAGATTTTTCCAGAGCAGCTACATGACTTTACATTCCCACCTTCTACCCATGAGTCATCCACTTTCTCCACCTCTTCACCAGCATTTGGCCTTGTCAGTATTTTTTGTGTTAGCAGTTCTAATAATGGTGTAGTGATGTCTCATCATGTTCTTAACTTGCATTGCCCTAATTGTTAGTGATGCTGAACATCTTTTGTTCTTATCTGTGTATCCTCATTGATAAAATGCCCCTTCCTGTCTTTTGCCTGTTTTCTAATGATTGTCATTACATTTTTACCATGGTGTTTTCAGAGTTCTTTATACATACTAGACACATGTGCCTTTAGAAATATCTGGGTTGCAAACATTTTCTCCCAGTTTTGAGTTCATTTTTTCATCCTCTTCACAGACAATTTTGTAAATTAAGAGTTTTAATTTTGATGAAACTCCATTTATTGATTTCAATTTTATGGATCATGTTTTTTGTGTCATGTCTAAGAATTGTTCATCAAGTCCTAGATCCCAAAGAGTTCCTCCTATGTTTCTTCTAAAGAATATAGTTTTATATTTCACATTTAAACTTTTTATCTATCTTAAGTGACTTTGTGCATAAGGAAAGAGAATTATGTTGCTTTTTTTCCCCTCCCCCCCCCTATTTACCTTTGGATAACCACTCAATCTAGCACCGTGGTTTAAAAGGACTATCCTCTCTCTATGGAACTGTTTTGCACCTTTGTAAAACCTGATTTGGTTCTACTCCTGTGGTCTATTTCTCGATGGTCTAGCCTGGTCCATGGATTTCTGAATCCATCCCTCTGCAAATATGAGTCAGTCTTGATGACTGTAGCATTATGAAAGCATAAACTTGGGTAGAGTGATTCCTCCAACTTTATTTTTCTTTATCACATTTCTTTTAGCTGTTGCTGATCCTTTTTATTTCCACATACATTATAGACTGTCCTTGCCTACGTGCTTTAAAAAAATTTAGTTTGATTTAGTTAGAAATTGCGCTAAATCTGAACATTAGTTTGTAGAGATAAACCGGGGTATCTATTTTCCAGTTGATAAAGTTTTTCTCTCCACTCATGTAACTCTTCTTTCATCAGTGTGTGAGCATACACGTGCGTTTTCAAAGTTATGCTTGTGTTTCCTCTTTTTGAGTGATTGTCAATGGCATTGTATTTTTAATATTTGTTTTCATTTGGTGTGTATGAAAAGATAAGTGATTTTTTTTTCTTGATCTTGAAGTGTGCAGTCTCCTTCAACTCCTTTACCAGTTTTAAGAGGGTTTTGTTTGTCTGTTCATTTATTTGGCAGTTTACTTTTTTATTTTTTTAAGGTTTTTTTTCTCATGAGCAGGCACCGGAAATCAAACCTGGGTCTCCGGCATGATAAGCGAGAACTCTGCCTGCTGAGCCACCATGTTCCGCCCCTTACGTGGAATTTTTAATGCAATTTTATTGAGATATATTCACACACCATACAACCCACTGATGTATGGAATCCGTAGCTGACAGTACCATCACATAGGTCTACATTCATCACTGTGATCAATTTAGAACATTTTAATCACTTAAAAAAAAAAAAAGAAAAGGAAAACGCAAAATATTCCATGCCCCCTCTTTCCCCAGTTACTGCCCCCTGGTATTGGTGTGGCTGGTGTTACACTCTCTGCCCCTGATTTCTCAGTGCCTTCATCCCGCACTGACCTGGGCCTTGAAACATCCTCCTCTGTCTCCAGGGTCCCCAGAGGGTTGATCTGGACAGTTTCTGCCCAGCTACTTGCTGCTTTGGGGACAGTGGAAGATTCTGCTCTTCCCTCCCTAGTCTAGCATTTGGGAATCTCATCCTTGGTGCCCCTTTGTGATCTGCTCCACCCTGCACTGCTTGAGGGACAGATCTGCTGAGAGTAGGAGGGCTCACAAGTTATTATCATGTGTCTTGTCCTAGATCTCACTGGGTTATTTCCATTTTGAGTTGGCTCAGCTTGTGGAATCTTATGTTCATGTCTTTTGATATATTTGGAAATAGCCAAGTTCCTTCAGAAAATTTTTCAGCACAGATCTTTTTCTCCTGGACTCCTGGGACTCCAAGACAGAAATTTTGTGCCTTTTCCAAATAAATGTCTATGTATTTGTAAATTACGCAAAATGAACAATGCACCAAGGCTGGCAAATGACATATAAACTATGAAATACTCAATTTTTGCTCTTGATTGTTTTTTTTTCTTTCTTGTTTTTTAAAATAGGCGATTAGTTTCCCTCTTAGCACAGCCTTTGCTGCATCTCATAAGTTCTGATAAGTTGTTTTCTCATTTTCACTCATCTTCAGATAGCTACTGATTCCCCTAGCAATTTCTTCTTCAACCCACTGGTTGTTTAAGAAGGTGTCATTTAATCTCCATGTATTTGTGAACGTTCTTGTTCTTTGGTGGTTATTGAGGTCCAGCTTCATCCCACTGTGATCAGAGAAGGTGCTTTGAATAATTTCAATGTTCTTCAATTTATAAAGACCTGTTTTGTGCCCCAGCGTATGATCTATCCTGGAGGATGTTCCATGAGCACTAGAGAATGCATATCCTGGTGTTTTGAGGACAATGACGTATTATGTCTGTTAGGTCTAATTCATTTATTGCGTTAACTTATCTGTTTTCTTTTGATCTGCTGTCTGGTTGTTGTATCTATAGAGGAGAGTGGTGTATTTAAGTCTCCTACTATTATTGTTGAAACATCTATCACTCCCTTCAGTTTTGCCAATGTCTGTCTCATGTACTTTGGAGCTTCTTGATTGGGAGCATAAATAGTTATGATTGTTAGATCTTCTTGATGAATCGACCCTTTAATTAGCATACAGTGTCCTTCTTTGTCTCTTATGATGTCTTTACATTTAAAGTCTATTTCGTCTAATATTAGCATAACTACGCCTCCTTTCTTTTGGTTACAACTTCCACAGAAAATCTTTTCCATCCTTTCACTTTCAATCTATTTGTACCCTTGTGTCTAAGATGAGTCTCTTGTAAGCAACATGTAGCTGAATTACTTTTCAAAATCATTCTGCCAGTCGGTATCTTTTAATCGGTAAGCTTAGTCCATTAACATTCAAAGTTATTAGTTAAATAGGGTTTCTTGAATCCACCATCATATCTTTTTCATTTTATCTGTCAGATCTATATATTCTTTCCCGTCTTTCTCTTTTTATCCTTTGAATTACCCTTACTGGTGCTCTTCAATTCTGTGCTGTCTTCCAGACTTCCCTCTCCTGTTTTTTTTTTTCAGCCAGCAGAACTCCTTTTAGTATTTCTTGTAGGGCTGGTCTCTTGTTGACAAATTCTTTCAGGATTTGTTTGTCTGTGAAAACTTTAATCTCTCCCTCAGTTTTGAAGGACAATTTGGCTGGGTATAGAATTCTTGGTTGAAAGTCTTTCTCTTTCAGGATCTTGCACATATCATACCACTGCCTTCTCGCCTCCAGGGTGCTAGTTAAGTAGTCTGAACTCAGTCTTATTTGGTTTCCTTTGTATGCAGTAGATTTTTTTTCTTTTGCCACTTTCAGGATTTTCTGCTTCTCCTCAATATTTGAGAGACTGATTAGTATGTGTTTTGGGGAAGGCCTATTTATTCTGTTTGGAGTTTGTTGGGCTTCTTTGACTTGTATATTTATGCCCTTTATAGAGTTGGAAAGTTTTCCTCCCTTATATACTCATCTACTCTTCCTAGCCCTTTATTCCTCTCTTTTCCTTCTGGGACACCTATGAAAATGCTTTATGTTCTCTATCATTTCCTGAGATCCAATTAAAATTTTTCCATCATTTTTTGCCTTTTGCTATTTTGAGTCTTCAAAGTCAGTTATCATGTCCTCTATACCACTTATTCTCTCTTCTGTCTTTTCAAATCTGGTATTGTGTTCCTCTAGAATGTTTTTTATTTGGTGAACAGAGCTTTTGAACCCTGAATCTTTGAAAACTTGGAATTACCAAATTACCAAATTTGGTAATTACCAAATTCATCTGGAAGGGAAAGAGACCCTGAATGGCTAAAAGTATCCTAAAAAGGAAGAATGAAGTGGGAGGATTAACATTCCATGACCTTAAAACTTATCATAAAGTCACAGTGGTCAAAACAGCATGGCGCTGCCACAAAGACAGAAGTATTGACCAATGGAATTGAATCGAGAATGCAGAAACAGACCATCAAATCTATGGTCAACTGATTTTTAATAAGGCCCCCAAATCCTCTGAACTGGGACAAAAGAGTCTTTTCAATTATTGGGCATGGAAGAACTGGCTATCAATAGCCAAAAGAAGGAAAGAGGACCCCTAAGTTACACCCTATGAAAAAATTAACTCTAAGTGGATCAAACACCTAAATATAAGAACTAGCACCATAAAGCTTCTAGAAGAAAATATTGTGAAACATCTACAAGACCTAGGAATTTGAGGTAGCTTCCTAAAATTTACACCCAAAGCACAAGAAACTAAAGAAAAAATAGATTATTGGGAACTCCTCAAAGTCAAATGTTTCTACAACTCAAAAGTCTTTGTTATAAAAGGTGAAGAGGCAGACAACTCAACGGGAGAAAATATGTGGAAATCACATATCAGACAAAGGTTTGATTTCCTACATATTCAAAGAAATCATACAACTCAACAAGAAATGAACAAACAACCCAATTATAAAATGAGCTAAAGATATGAATAGGCATTTTTCTGAAGAGCAAATACACATAGCTCAAAAGCACATGAGGAGATGTTCATTTACATTGGCTGTAAGGGAAATACAGATCAAGACTACAATGAGATAACACCTCACACCTATTAGAACAGCTGCTGTTAACCAAACAGGAAACTTTAGATGTAGAAGAGAATGTGGAGAAACTGGGACACTTGTGCACTGCTGGTGGGAATGTATAATGGTGCAGCTACTATGCAAGACGATTTGGTAGTTCCTTAGGAAACTAAATAGCAAGTTGCCCTATGACCCAGCAATAGCACTACTTGGCATTTACTCAGAATACCTGAAAGCAATGAGACAAACAGACATTTACACACCGATGATCATAGCAGCATTATTCACAATTGCCAAAAGATGGAAACAAGCCAACTACTCACCAACAGATGAGTGGATCAACAAAATGTGTTATATACATACAATGGACTATTATGCAGCAGTTAGACAAAATGACATCCTGAAGCACATGACAAGATGGATGAGCCTTGAGGACATAATGCTGAATGAAATAGACCAGATACAAAAGGAGAGATACTGTATGATTCCACTTTTATGACCAACATAAATGTATAATCAGAGGCTTATAATACAGAGTATAGTGGACTTAGAGATACACAGAAGCTAGAGATGGGTGAACTGTTAGCTAATGAGGTTGAGCTCCAAAGTAAGGAAATAGATAGGAGTAAAGGTGGTTCTCTAGTGGCTCTATAAGAAATACTACCATACGAAATGTCATGGTCAGGTTCATGTGTCAACTAAGCAAAGTGGTGGTACCTGTTTGTCTGGTTGGGCAAGTGCTGTCCTGTAGTTGCGATGAGGACATTTCACAGAATTAAATCATGATCACATCAGCTGCATCCACAACTGATTCCATTTGTAATCAGCCAAAGGGGAGTGTTTTCTGCAATGAGTGATGCTTAATCAAATCACTGGAAGCCTTTTAAGGAGGATTCAGAAGAGACAGGCTCTCTTCCTCCTTCATCTGGTGAGCCTCTCCTGTGGAGTTCATCCAGACCTTCCATCGGGATCATCGGCCTCACAGCCTGCCCTTTAGATTTTGGACTCTGTGTTCCCACGGTCATGTGAAACACTTCTATAAATTTTATATTTGCGTGTGTTCCCTGTTGATTCTGTTTCTTTAGAGAACCCTAACTAATATATGTTGGTACCAGTAGTGGCTCTTAAGAAACAGAATCTTAAAAATGAGGTTTTACGAATGTTTTTCTACTCTGACTGGACTCAAAGGCACTAAGGACTCTGATTCCCATAATCAGAATGACACTTCCAATCCATGGAGTGAGTTGGCAAAAGAGATAGTCAAAATATCACCATTCGATTCTCCTAATGCTTCACTTGTACGAAGCCATGCTCTGGGGGATAATGTTTTTGACAACTTTACAGAGTTTTGTGGAAATAAGAGGTATAGAGATGTTGGTTGGTTGTTGTTAGATACACTGGCTACATTAAGGAGTAAACGGGTGGGCTTCAAATGAGAAGCTTAAGTGCCCTCTGACAGATACAGATGTTTCTATGACTATCGTGAAGGAAAATCTTATTTCCTATAACCATAGACTTGAGATTTCTTAAATCAGACTCAGAATCTTATTGTTAGAGTAGCAACTTTACAACATAAACTGAAATCTCAATGTTGCATGGTGTCTGCTATTAAAGTGAGGGCATTGATTGGAAAGGAGTGGGACCCTGAAAAATGGGATGGTGACATATGGGTTGATAATGATGTCAGGGGTGAGGTTGAAACCCTAGGTCATGCTGAGTCTTCCCTAGGTAACCCTGTAATAGTTTGCCCAGAGGACATAACCACCCCAGCTCCAGCCTGCCTTGAGGAGTTGTCCACCCAACCTCCTCCTGAAGGGATTAGCCCTAGAGTGTTTAATCCTGTTTCACCAAATGAAACTGCAAATGAATGCCCTGAAGCAAATGGCTTGGAAGATATTTCTAATTCTTTTCATGATCCACCCCCACCACCCCTCATTTCTTCCAGACCTATAACTAGACTAAAGTCCCAACAGACCCCTAACGGTGAAGTACAAAGTATCACACATGAGGAGCTACGTTATACTCCAAAAGAACTCCTCTTCATTCAAGGGGTTCTGGGTCTGTAAACTGTTTCATGTCTGGAAATTGACTAAGGGGCCGTGACTCTGTGTTTTTATAATTCAGGTTAGACATCTGTTCAATTGACCTAAAACTCTTTTGCTTATACAGCTCAAAAAGAATTTAGTAGACTGCCTTTCTATTGTATTTCTAGGTGCCCCATGATTTACTAGCCAATGCCACAAATCTCCGCAAGTCATGTAAGTTTGATGCCTGCTTGGAGTGTGCTGTCTATTATAATAGCCACGTCTACACTGTCTTTGGCGATTAAGTGCTGCTACCTGGCTTCTGCCAACTCGAGATCCCATCATCCCCATTGTGTTTAAGGATTCCAGCTTAGTGACAGCAGTTCCTACAGTAATATCTGACCTACAGAGAAGTGCAACCACAGAGCTCTTCAGGGATGATGGTGCTAGTTGCACAAATTTATTTCTCACTGTTCTGGTAAAAGGAGCATATTCCGGACATTCCTGGGGTGTAAGAGTAGGCTTTGCATGATAAATCCATGCTAACATTCCAATCTCTCTAAGCCTCTGTATCCTCTCATCTACATTATACCAGGGCAGTTCTGGCATTTCAACCTCATGTACTATTGGCCACCTTTTGATCCATGTTTCAACCAACAATCCAAACAAACTGTTAATACCTTTTCTAACCCCTTGAGCTATAACGTTGAATGCAGAATCTCTGCTTAGTGGGCCCATATCAATAAATTCAGCCTGATCCAGCCTTATGTTCCTTCCACCATTATCCCACACCCTTAAAATCCATTCCTCTGATTTTTGTCTATATAAACTGGAAAACTCCAACCCTATGCCATAATCTTGTCTGCAGAGCACTTGATCATTTCTTCCTCCCACAAGACATCACACTGCTCCATTATATCGATGATATCATGTTGATTGGATCTAGTGGGCAAGAAGTAGCAACTACTCTAGACTTACTGGTAAGGCATTTGTGTGTCAGAGGATGGGAGATAAATCCAACAAAAATACAAGCACCTTCTACCTCAGTGAAATTTCCAGGTGTCCTGTAGTGTGGGGCATATCGAGATATCCCTTCTAAAGTGAAGGATAAGTTGCTACATCTGGCCCCTCCTATGAACAAAAATGAGGCACAACACCTAGTTTGTCTCTTTGGATTTTGGCAACAACATATTCCTCTTTTGGGTGTGCTACTCCAGCCCGTTTAACGAGTGACCAGCAAAACTGCTATTTTTGAGTGGGGACCTGAACAAAAGAAGTCCCTGTGACAGGTCCAGGCTGCTGTACAAGATGCTCTGCAACTTGGGCCTTATGATCCAGCAGATCAAATGGTGCTGGGGTGTCAGTGACAAATAGAGATGCTGTCTGGAGCCTTTAGCAGGCCCCTATAGGAGAATCACAATGCAGACCCTTAGGATTTTGGAGCAAAACCTTACCATCTGCTGCAGATAACTACTCTCCTTTTGAGAAACAGCTATTGCCTGCTACTGTCCCTTAGCAGAGACTAAACGCTTAATCATGGGACACCAAGTTACCATGAGACTTGAGTTGTCCATCATGAGCTGTGTATTGTCTGACCCACCAAGCCATAAAGTTGGGCATGTGCAACAGCACAATATTGTAAAATAGAAATGGTATATAAAAGATAGGACCAGAGCAGGTCCTGAAGGCACAAGGAAGTTACATGAAGAAGTAGCCCAAATGCCCATGGTTTCCACTCCTGCCACATTATCTTCTCTTTCCAAGACCAGACTCCCCTCTTGGGGAGTTCCTTACAGTGAACTGACTGAGGAAGAGAACAATCGGGCCTGCTTTACAGACAGTTCAGCACGATATGCAGGCACAACCCAAAATTGGACAGCTCCAGCACTACAACCCCTTTCTGGGGTATCCTTGAAGGACATTGGTGAGGGAAAATCCTCCCAGTGGGCAGAACTTCGAGCAGTGCACCTGGTTATTTGTTGTGCTTGGAAGGAAAACTGGCCAGAGGTGCATTTGTATACTGACTCATGGGCTGTTGCTAATGGTTTGGCTGGATGGTCTTGGAAAGACCATAATTGGAAAATTGGTGATAAAGAGGTCTTGGGAAGAAGTATATGGATAGACCTTTCTGAGTGGGCTAAAAACATAAACATATTAGTGTCCTATGTGAATGCACACCAGAGGGTGGTTTCAGCAGAGAAAGGTTTTAATAATCAAGGATAAGGTGACCCATTCTGTGGATACCAGTCATCTGCTTTCCTCTGGAAACTCATGAGCTCCCCAATGGGCTCATGAACAAAGTGGCCATGGTGGTAGGGATGGAGGTTATGCATGGGCTCAGCAACATGGACTTCCACTCACCAAGGCTGACCTGGCTACAGCCACTGCTGAGTGCCCAATCTGCCAGCAGCAGAGACCAACACTCAGCCCCCAATATGGCACCATTCCTCGAGGTGACCAGCCAGCCACATGGTGGCAGGTTAATTACATTGGGCCACTTCCTTCATGGAAGGGGCAATGATTTGTTCTAACTGGAATAGACACATACTCTGAATATGGGTTTGCTTTCCCTGCACACAATGCTTCTGCCAAAACTACCATCCGTGTGTTTACAGAATGCCTTATCCATCATTGTGGTATGCCACACAGCATTGCTTCTTATCAGGGAACACACTTGTGCTGGTTTAAAAGGAAGTATGCCTCCTAGAAAAGACATGTTTTAATCAAAATCCCATTTCATAAAGGTAGAATAATCCCTATTCAATACTATATGTTTGAAACTGTGGTCAGATCATCTCCCTGGATGATGCGATTTAGTCAAGAATGGCTGTTAAACTGGATTAGGTGACGACACGTCTCCACCCATTTGTGTTGGTCTTGAGTGGTTTACTGGAGTCCTATAAAAGAGGAAGCATTTTGGAGAAAGTGATTCAGAGAGAGCAGAGCAGAACAGCATTGCCACGAGAAGCAGAGTCACCCAGCCAGTGACCTTTGGAGATGAAGGAAAATGTCTCCCGGGGAGCTTCATGAAACCAGAAGCCAGAATAGAAAGCTAGCAGATGATGCTGTGTTCACCATGTGCCCTTCCAGCTGAGAGAGAAGCCCTGACTGTGTTCACCATGTGCCTTCTCTCTTAGAGAAACCCTGAACTTCATCAGCCTTCTTGAACCAAAGTATCTTTCCCTGGATACCTTTGATTGGACATTTCTATAGACTTGTCGTAACTGGGACATTTTCTCAGCCTTAGAACTGTAAACTAGCAATTTATTAAATTCCCCTTTTTAAAAAGTCATTCTGTTTCTGGTATATTGCATTCCAGCAGCTAGCAAACTAGAACAACACTTCACAGCAAATGAAGTATGGGAATGGGCACATGTTCATGGAATTCTCTGGTCTTACCATGTTCTCCATCATCCAGAAGCAGCAGGATTGATAGAATGGTGGAATGGCCTTTTGTAAACTCAATTACAGTGCCAACCTGGTGGCAATACCTTGAAAGGCTGGGGTAATGTTCTCCAGGAAGCTGTATATACTCTGAATCAGCATCCGCTGTATGGTGCTGTTTCTCCCATAGCCAGGATCCATGGGTCCAGGAACCAAGGGGTGGAAGTAGGAGTGGTACCACTCACTATTACCCCTAGTGATCCAGTAGGAAAATTTTTGCTTCCTGTCCCTGCAACCCTGAGCTCTGTTGGTCTACAGGTTTTAGTTCCAAAATGGGGAGTGCTTCCACCAGGTAAAACAACAATGATTACATTGAACTGGAATCTAAGACTGCCACTTGTCACTTTGGGCTTCTCGTGCCCCTGGATCAACAAGCCAAAAAGGAGATTACATTATTGTCTGTGGTGATTGACCCTGACTATCAAGGGGAAGTAGGCCACAACTACATAATGGAGGTAAAGAAGAGTTTTCTTGGAATATAGGAGACCACCTAGGGCGCCTTTTAGTACTACCATGCCCTGTGATTAAAATCAAAAGAAACTGCAACAACCCAATCCAGGCAGGACTACCAATGCCTCTGAAATTTCAGGAATGAAGGTTTAGGTCATGCCACCAGGTAAAGAATCACAGCCAGCTGAAGTGCTTGCTGAGGGTAAAGGGAATATGGAATGGGTAGTGGAAGAAGGTAGTGATAAATATGAACTTTGACCACGTGATCAGTTACAGAAACAAGGACTGTGATGCTATTTTGTTCATGTTATAGTATTTAAGTTGTAAGATATCAAGTTTAAGAATGAATATTACCCAAGGATTTGCACCCTATTCTGGAGAGGTTTAATATGTTTCCAGTAATATACAAGACAGTTGAGTATTGTTAGGTGAAAGAAAAAATGTGTGCTTTATTGTTTTTTATATAGAAATTAAGTATGGTTTAAGGTGGTATGTATAGTTGCCAAGTTGACAAGGGGTGGACTTCATGGTCAGGTTCATGTGTTAACTTGGCCAAGTGGTGGTACCTGTTTGTCTGGTTGGGCAAATGCTGTACTGCCTCTTGGGATGAGGACATTTCATAGAATTATATTATGATCACGTCAGCTGCATCGCAGCTAATTCCATTTGTAATCAGCCAAAGGGGAGTGTCTTCTCCAATGAGTGATGCTTAATCAAATCACTGGAAGCCTTTTAAGGAAGATCCAGAAGAGACAGACTCTCTTCCTGCTTCAGCTGGCGAGCCTCTCCTTGGAGTTCATCCAGACCCTCCACCGGAATCATTGGCTTCACAGCCTGCCCTGCAGATTTTGGACTCTGCTTTCCCGCAGTCACGTGAGACATTTTTATAAATGTTATATTTGCGAGTGTTCCCTGTTGATTCTGTTTCTCTAGAGAACCCTAACTAATACACCGAAGATGAGTAAGATTGAAAGGGGTTGTATAGACCTATGTGTCCCACTTATTAACACTAGAAATATGAATGGGTTCTCACAAGAATTACTTCACATGTAGGATCAGTGTACAAAGAGTGGTTAAGTCCAAGGGACAGGGGGAAAACTGCTATTGGATGCTATGTGCTGTCTTCAAAAGGAAACCATCAGCACTACCACAGCAACAGCAGAGGCAAATAATGGAGAGAAGGACAAGAGTTAAGAGGAGACTTAGATTTCCTTTTTGGCGAGGGTGTGTTTAATGGTTTTCTTTTTTGTGGGAACAATGAAATTGTCTAAATTGAGAATGTAGATGGACTGTGAACTTTGGGCATATACAGATGCCTGATGAAGGCAGGTGGCTGAAGGATGCACTGACTGAGAAGTAGATTGGCCAATGGTGGTGCATACTTATGAACAAAGGTTATGCTGCTACAAAAAGGAACAAAATCATGAGGCATGCAAAGATGTGAATGAACATGTGGGACATTGGGTGAGACAAAATAAGCCAGAAACAAAAAAAAAAACAACAATGGTATGGTTACCTTTAGAAAATGATTACAAGAAAACAGGGTCCTAGCTTGTAAGGTTTTAGAGCCACCTCATTACGTCCAGAGTGGTAATAATTATTTGGGGATTTTGAGAGGCTGTTTTTTATACATAACCTGATATTTAGAAATAAGAACAAAGCCGAATCAGTTGGGGGTTAAGTAATTTAGAGCACAGGGGTAAGGAAGACAGTGTCTATATTTTAGAATACTCTTTGAGAATAATGGAAGAAAGGTTTATTTGATATGGAAATGATATTCTCTGTAGTGCATAATCTAACTCAACCTATCTGTATAGCTCATTTGAACACTTGAAACACAGGGTGCCCAGAATAAGAAACTGGTCCTTTAATCCTCTATAGATTATTGTAATGCCTGGCTACATCCTAGAGTATATTAAGCAGATAGTCAAAAAGTATTGGCAAAGTCTCTTGAGGTATGGGAGAAAGAATATGGAACTATTACACCTTATCATCAGGCAATCCCCTGATACTGTGTCAAACTTTAGGGACAGCCAAATCAATAGGCCATGCCCTTGATCATGAGGCCTACTCTTGTGAAGTTTATGTAGGTAGCTGAGAAGTTTAGACTCCTATAGGCAAGCCTAAGAGTTACTTCTGGAGGACCTCTTCTGTTGCTCAGATGTGGCCTCAGTCTCTCTAAACCCAAATTGTAAGTGAAATCACTGCCCTCCCCCCTCCGTGGGACATGACATCCAGGGGTGAAAGTCTTCCTGGCGATGTGGGAGATGACTCCCAGGGATGAATCCAGAACTGGCACTGTGGGATCATCAAATCCATCCTGAGCAAAAGGAAGAAAAGAAATGTAAGTAATAAAGTATCAGTGGCAGAGAGTTCAAATAGAGTCGAGAGGCTATTCTGGAGGTAGCTCTCACACTAGATGCACTTAGACCATGCTACCTATCAAAACCTGCCAACCCCCAACCAGGACCATTCCAGTCAATCCTAAAGAACACCTAGGTCAATATTTAAGATTCCACAAAGGTTCCATGCACTAGGGTAACTTTCCAGAAACCTACAACCTCCACATGGGTCCCTGGTCCAGATAAGTCTTGAAACGTAGCCAAGCCTCTCCAGAACATCAGACTGTTCCATCTCCCTACTCCATATCAGTGACAGACCCTCCCAATATGAAAAATTTGAAATGGCCATAGCCCAAACAACCATATAGAGAGGGATGGAAAGATCAAAAGGTGATGGTGGGGTTATACACATAAGATAGGATTTAACAAATTAATTTGAAAGCTGAATCATTAAATTGGTGTCTCTTTTTGTCACCAATATTTTAGCGCAGCTAGAAGTAAAAACTTAAAATGTGGAATTGTAACCCATGTCAAACTCTGAAATATGTTCCACAATTAGTTGTGGTGCTGTGCTTTGAAGTTTATTGCTTTTTTGTATATAAGTTATCTTTCACAAAAAAAAAAGAAGGAAAAGAGTCAATTGTGATGATAAAAAAATATTTAAACTTTCTACCCTCCTATATTCTGGAGTAGCTAGAAGGAAAAATCTGAGAAGATTGTATGGTAGTTCATGACAAACTCTGGGATCTGTCCTGTAACTAATTGTGGAAGAGGACTTTGAAAACAATTGCCTTTTAATTTATTTGCTTTGTATATATGTTATGTTACACAATAAAAAAAGTAAAAAAAAAGTTAAAATCTATGAAGAATACTACAATGAATACAGATAATAAATCAATTTTGTAAAACTTTCCAAGAAAAGAACACAAGTTCAACTTTCCTATTCAGTAAATTCTTTAAAATATTTAAGGAATAAGTCTGTACACATACTTCCATAACAATAGAAGGGAAAACACTTATCAACAGATTTTATGAGATGAATATACTTATTTCAAAACCTAGCAAGGACTCTGCAACAAAAAGGAAATATACAGACCAGCCAATCTAAATCATACACGTCAAGTTCTTTACAAAATAGTAGCAAATTCAGGGCGGGCAACAGTGACTCAGTGGCAGAGTTCTTGCCTGCTGTGCTGGAGACCCGGGTTCAATTACTGGAGCCTGTCTGTGTGAAAAAAAAAATTAGCAAATTCAATTCAGTGATATATCAAAAGGATAACTGCATCTGAGTGCACTTTATTCTAGGAGTACAAGGTTGTTTAAACATTTGACAACCATTTAATGCAATACACCACATTAACTGAAGGAAGGTCAAAAGGCACAACGTCACCTTTATAGAAGCATAAAAAGTCACTGGACAGGATTTACTGCATGCTCTCTTTTTTAATGTATTAGCAAACTAGTATTAAATAGGAATTTCCTCAATGGAAGGAAGGCTACCTACTTGCCACACAAATGAGTCTCGTTGGTGAAATATTTTAAAATTTCCCCTTGGTATGTGAGGTACTGCAGGAGTTAGACAATTAAAATGGCATTAAAAATAAATAAAAGGTACGTGATTTTCAAAGAAGGTGTTCTAGTTTGCTAGCTGCCGGAATGCAAC
Organism: Myrmecophaga tridactyla; assembly: GCA_004026745.1. NCBI lineage: Eukaryota > Metazoa > Chordata > Mammalia > Pilosa > Myrmecophagidae > Myrmecophaga > Myrmecophaga tridactyla. The sequence continues at coordinate 9,342 of PVIY010031799.1, read as the reverse complement.
ACACCAGAGACGGATTGGCTTTTAATAAAAGGGGATTTATTTTGTTAGTTCTTCAGGGGAAAGGCAGCTAACTTTCCACTGAGGCTCTTTCTTACGTGGAAGGCACAGGATGGTCTCTGCTGGCCTTCTCTCCAGGCCCCTGAGTTCCAACAACTTTCCCCGGGGTGACTTCTTTCTGCATCTCCAGAGGCCTGGGCTGAGCTGCGAGTGCTGAGAGGAGGAATGCCGAGCTGCTTAGGCTGTGCTACTTTGTGCTCTCTCATTTAAGCACCAGCCAATTAAATCAAACGTCACTCATTGCAGCAGACACGCCTCCTAGCGGACTGCTGATGTAATCAGCAACAGATGAGGTTCACGTACCATTGGCTCATGGCCACAGCAACAGAACTAGGCAGCTCCACCTGGCCAAGCTGACAACTGAATCTAACTACCACAGAAGGGAAACTTGTTTTTATTTACTCTTGACTTGTTAATGTACTTAGAAAAAAGAATTATACATTTCATAAGTAAATGTAGCAATGTTGATGAATACAAAGTCAGTAGACCTACACGGATTAGATTGTGCTCTATGAAAAGAAGCAGAAAGCACAATCAGGAAAATAACGTTCACAGGAACATCTAAAAATATCGCATAAACAAAATATAAGCAGGATCTGTTTACTGAAAACTGCTACACTTCATTTTCAAGAAATTAATAAACCCATATAAATGGAGAGATAGCCAACTTGGGAGGTATAAGAATACTATTTTTAAGAAGGAAGTAGGGCAGGTCACGGTGGCTCAGCAGGCGAGAATGCTCACCTGCCATGCCAGAAGACCTGGGTTCGATTCCCGATGCCTGCCCATGTTAAAAAAAAAAAAGAAGAAGAAGAAAGTAGTCTTCCAATTAATCTATACTCTAGAGTTCCATTGAAATCATAGTAAGTTTTTCCGTGGGTTTGCTTGTTGTTGTTTTGACTCATTTGCTTATATTTCTTTTTAATCCTTCAGGGATGGGACTGGGTAATTGGCAAGCTGAATTTAATTTAAAATCCATATGTAATTTCTTCTTGATTTTTTCCTCAGATTGCTCATTACTAATGTATAGAAGCAGTATGGATATTTTTGTTATTGATCTAGTATTCTGCTACCTTGCTGAATTCATTTATTTGCACTAATAGCTTTGCTGTAGATTTCTCAGGGTTTTCGAAATATAGGATCATGTCATCTGCAAACAGTGCAAACTTTACCAATTTAGATGCCTTTATTTCTTTTTGTTGCCTAATTGATCTACCTAGAACTTTCATCACAATGTGGAATAACAATGATGATAAGTGGGCTCCTTGTCTTTTCTTGACCTTAAAGGAAAGCTTTCAATCTTTCCCCACTGAGGATGATGTTAGTGGTGGGATTTTCATATATTCCCTTTATCATGTTGAGGAAGTTTCCTTCTATTCCTGTCTTTTGAAATGTTTTTATCAAAAAGGATCCTGAATTTTGTCAAACTCCATTGGTGTGTCAATCGAGACGATGAGGTGGCTTTTCCCCTTTGATTTATTGAGGTGGTGGATTACATTAATTGATTCTCTTCTGTTGAACCAGCCTTGCATACCTGCAATAAAACCCACTGGGTCAGGGACTTCCAGAAAGAAGGTGGAGTGAAGGAGGCTGAGTTCACCCCTCCTCCACAGAACAAGATACGCGGTGGAAAAACCACCAGGATCGCAGACCTGGTGTCTGAGTGACTGAAGCGTGTCCAGTGTTTCACACGGAGGAGGGGTGTGGGGCAATCCGGATGGGAGAGCAGAGCGGGTCTCGTCAGCCGTGACCTCACCGGGAACAGGCACCCGCACGTGGGAAGGGCGAATCCAAGGGGGCCCGAGCATCCCTCCACTCCAGCCTGCCCCAGCTACTGGAGGGAGCTCAGCTGGGGGCTGCGGAGAGCTCACCGCACACATTACAGCCTGCAGCACCCCTGGGGAGCCCGAGGCACTACAAGCCGCCCGCTGAGAAAAGCCACGCCCACCGGGCACCACATATAGCTGGCCTCTCCCGCAGGGTGAATGGAGGATCTGCTAGGTGCCGGGCACTGCCAACCCCTGCCCTGCCGAGCACTGTGATCTGCTACCCGTCTTGTGTTCTGGGACCTGCCATCCCACCACCAGGTAAAGTGAGCAGCCCGCCTGTTGCCGCAGTCCCGGAGGGGTGGGCCTGAGGGGAAGCGGTGACTCACGAGTGCCATCTACTGGGCATCAGGGGTAACTGCAGTCTGGCAAATCCCTGTCTGCCTTGTATGTTTATATTTTATTTCTGTTTCTATTTTATCCTATCTCTCTCCTGTGAAGACCAGTGCGAGTTCATTCCCAATATATCGTTGGGTGTCTCCTTCTGACTTCAGGGTCTACTATTGCTGAGGTCTTCCTTGATGTGTTTTTGGAGGGATCATTGTATGAGCCAGAAGTTGAGCTTGGGAATCCCACTTGGTACGTGGGCATTTTGCCACTGAACTACAGGTGCATCCCTGCCTAGACCAAGTAGAACAGCATCTGCTGTGTTTGGTAGGGAATTACTGACAAACCAGGTGCAAAAGGGAACTTTCAATGCAAACCCAGCTAAATACAAAACTTTATATCAGTGAAGGAAATCAACCTGAAAGGAACTTTATTAAGATAATAAAATGCCATGAACACAATAGAAAATCACAAAACATGTAAAGAACTAGACAGAAGTGGCCCAGCTGAATGACCAAATCAAAACACTGGAAGGGATACAGGGCATGATGAGGTTATACAGAAATACACAAACAGCTCGTTACCTTAGAAGTTAGAAATAACAGACACAACTCCTGAATATATGTGACTGCTGTAAGAGCTTATAATCCAGGGCCCTTTACAATAGCCCCCACCTGATAACCCATGTTCTTCACTTCTGTTCTCTGAGTTTACATATTATAGTTAGTCTATGTGAGTGAGGCATGATAATATTTGTCTTGTTGTTCCTGATATTTCGTTCAACACACTCTCCTCAAGAGTCATTTACCTAATTGCATGCCTCACAGCTTCATTCCTTCTTACACCTGCTCAGTAATCCATTGTATACATACACCACAGTTCCCCCTTCCTTTCCTCAGCCGTTGTACGCTTAGGCCACCTCCACCCATTTCGAACCTCTGCCATAAACACCTGTGTGCAAACATCCATCACATCCTAACTCTCAGTTCTTCCAATAAACTCAGTAAAATTGACTGGCCCTTAGTGAGGCTGACAAAAAAGAAAAAAACAGAGAAAGTGCAAAAAAAAAAAAACAACTCGGAAATGGAAGAGGGGGCATAACCACTCACCCCACAGAAATAAAGGAGGTAATCAGAGGATATTATAAGCAATATATGCTAATAAACTATGCAAGGGAAATGAAATGGTGAACTTCCTAGTAAGGCTAGAACAACCAACATTGAACTGCAGAAATCAGTTACAAGAGATCAAATAAATCATCAAGAAGCTCCCAGAAAATAAAAATCAATGACCAGATGGCTTCACATGTGAATTCTACACAGCATTCAAGAAAGAATTAGTACCAGTCCTGCTCAAACTCTTTAAAAACTTTCTCGTTTTATGAAAGGAGCATACATAATACCAAAGCCAGACAAAGATACTACAAGAAAAAAAAATCACAGACCAATCTCTTTCATGAATATAGATGCAAGAATCCTCAACAAAATACTTGTAGATCAAATCCAGGGGCACCTTAAAAGAATTATACACCACTTAAAAGTGCATAAAATGGACAAGGGAACAGTATGTAAAATCCTAACAACTTACTCTGCAGAAATAGAAAAAACAATAACCAAATTTATCTGAGTGCAGGTTGCCCAAAATAGCTAAAAATATGTTGAGAAAGAAAAGTGAAATGGAGGTTCTACTACATGACTTTAAAGCATTTTACAAAGCTACAGTGGTCAAAATAGCCTGGTATTGACATAAAGATAGATATGCTGACCAATGGAATAGAATTAAGGGTTCAGCAATAGACCCTTTTATCTGTGGACAATTGATATTTGATAAGATGGTCACACAAACCCACCTGGGACAGAGCAACCTCTTCAATACATGGTGTTTGGAAAACTGGGTATCCATGGGTAAAAGAATGAAAGAGGATCCATATCTCACACCCCAGACAAAAATTAACTCAAAATGGATCAAAGACCTAAACAGTAGAGTTAAGGCCATAAAACAGTTAGAAGAAAATGTAGAGAAATTTTTATAAATCTTTTAATGGAGGTGGTTTCCTAGACCTTACACTCAATGCATGAGCATTGAAAAAAGAAACAGATAAATGGGATCTCCTCAAAATTACGCACTTTTGTGCATCAAAGAACTTTGTCAGGGAAGTAAAAAGGCAACCTCTGCAATGGGAGACAATATTTGGAAACCACATATCAGATAAGGGTTTAATATCCAGCATATATAAAGAGATTCTTCAATTCAACAACAAGAACACAAACAATCCAATTCTAAAGTGGGGAAATTCCATGTACTTATGGTATTCAACTAAACTGACCATTCAAGTTAAATTAGATAGTGTGCCACACAAAGTATTAAAAAATTGAGGCAAGTGGAAAAACTGGAAAATTTTTTATATGAGATAACAAGACATACTTTAAAGCTCTGTTAGTTAGGAGAGTGTCATATCAGCCTCAGAGTAGATTAATTGGACAAGGGAACAGTATAGAAATTCCAGAAACAGGGCCATTCAAAATATAATGCTGGTTTCTAGCAGCACTATAGACAATTGCAGGAAAGATAAACTTTGTAATAAATGCTAATGGATCATTTGAATATTCCTTTAGAAAATATGCCATGAATCTACACAAACCATCAATAAAAGTCAATTCCACATGGACTGAAACAATTTACTAAAATTCAACATTGAAGCATACCGGGCCTTGAATTTCCTTGAAGGGATGTTTTATTAGCAGTTATAATTACTTAATCAGATATACAGCTATACAAAGCCATTCCAATTTGTGCATCTGTTTCAACAATTTATTTGGGATAGAATAAAGGAGGATGAAGATTGTTTTTTGTTTATCTCATGGAGAGGTGTATTGCATTCTCCTACTTCTAAATATAGGCTGGCCCTGTACTTGCTCTAACAAATAGAATATGGTGCAAATGATGCTACACAACTTCCAAAGCTGGTCTAAGGAAATCTGGCAGCTTTTACTTTCCTCTCTCAGAAAACATGCCCTTGGGAGCCTGAACTTGCAGGGAAAAGTCTGTCTTCCCTGCAGATGAGACCACACAGAGGGCCCAGGTTAGAGGCACTGGAGCTGCATGCAGAGGGAGAGGGGGCCTCAGTGTCCTAGGTGAGGCCCAGAGGACCTCAGCCCCAGCAGCCACCTGACTGCAACCCCATGGGAGGTGCCCAGTGAGAACCACCCAGCTGAGCTCAATTAACTTCAGTATGTGAGAAATCATTAAATGACTGTAGGTTTATGCCACTAAGTTTTGGCATGCAGAAACATTAATGAAGTAGTGTGTGGCAAGTATATGAAGCCCAAACCTGGAGCCATTTTACCACCACACAGGAAGATGCAATGTTGAGTCTGATAGAGGGATGAGATATAAGTGCCAGGGTCACAGGTGATGCCACTGATCTGATGAATTGACCAACCCTGGGGAGGCCCTACCTTGTGGCCCTCTGCTAGTGAGGCCATAAGGTAAAAATTAAAGCCAATTATATTGGATTTTCTCCTAGTAGCAGCAGAGAGCATCTTCACGGAAATATTAGTGACTTCCATTTTAATTCTATCCTATAATTTCACACCACGGCCTCAATGAAAATGAGACAAGTCAATTCTTCATCTCAGAGAGAAAAGAGAGAATAAAGTTGCAGCCCAGGGACCAAACAGATCTTACCCCAGTTTCAAGTATACGCAATCATTACTATCAGCTTATTAAATTCTTAGAAGATTACTATATCTTTCCCACAATTAATAAGTAATATAACAAAAATATGAATGAAATAAATTTTGCAGTTGCTTGAAAATAAAATGATTCTCTCCGAGTCACTGGAGAAATTGTCTTCTAATGTCTTTGAAACTTCTGTATTGATCATGAATTCTTGAGATTTGACTTATTTTTGAAACTGGCTCTTCAGATGGAACACAATGGCAGCACGTCCACCTTCTTAACCTATTTCAGTTGCCTTTACCTGAATTCTACCCAACGCTTTTTAAGAGTAAGCTACTGAAATGAGTATGATTGCTGAATCATTATATTGATGTTTCTTTCAGTGTCTGGTATCTTATGGCAGCTAAAAGTAAAAACCTAAAATTGTAGAATTGTAACCCATACCAAACTCGGAAATCTATTCTACAACTAATTGTTGCAATGTGCTTGGAAATTTATTGCTTTTTGTATATACATTATTCTACACCAAAAGAAAAAAAGGTCAAATGATAATAATTGGATAGCTATGATATTGAGAACAATTGATGGTACACTTTGGATGATTACATGGCATGTGAATATATAATATATATCAATAAAAATAAATAATGAAAAAAGATCAAAGGAGAATGCGGAGTTGTAAAAGAGAAGATAGAATTTAACAAATAAGTATGACTCCTGAATCATTATATTGGTGTTTCTTTTAGTCTCCAGTATCTTGGAGCAGGCAGAAAGAAATACCTAAAATTATAGAACTGTAACCCAGACCAAAATCTGAAATCTCTTCTATAACTAATTGTTGTGTTGTGCTTTGTAAATTGTGGCTTTTGGGGATGTTTATATATTATTCTTCATGATAAAAAAAATAGTATGTTTTTGAAGTCCGAGGAATTTAGAGCAATATACTCTTTTACAACTGTGCTTGCAGTCTTTTATGCAAGAGTCACAAATTTTGATTTATTTTTCTGGCTGGTTTCCTATCGTATACTTTTTGTCAAGTTTGTTTCCATCGTTGTAGACTCTTTTCAGTTTTTATTGTTTTTTTAAACTTTTGAGTTAAAAATTTAATTTAAATGTGTGCATGTTTCTGGAGTCCAAATGATTAAATAAGATATGTTTAGGAAGGAAAAAAAACAGCTTTTATCTCAGTCCCCAATATTTTTCTTCATTTGCCTATAGGCAACTTCTTAATCCTTCCGTTGTTCCTACTGACAAATGTTGAAGTAGATAGATGAAAAAGAATCGGTATTGCTGCATATTCCTACTATCCTCCTGTTTTATTACACAGTATGCTGCATACTGTGCGAACTGTCCTGTACTTTGCTACAAACATGTTTTTGGAGAATATTCATAGCAGGGTACAGAGAGCTTCATTTTTTTATTCAGCTGTAGAGCATCTCAGTGGTTGGGCAAATGCCCATTTACTCATGCAGCCTCCTCTGATCACTTCCCACAATTGCCTCTGACATCTGTTAAGGAAGGATCCATAGAGGATTCCTCCTGTGGCAGACAGTAAGTGTGTCACACAGTTAGAAGAGCCTCAGAAGTGCCCGAGAGCTGCAGTTCTGTCCTGACGGCTTTCTGAGACCTGCTTATGGAGAAGAGTAAATCCCTAGACAATGAGTCAGTATGCCAGGGATTTTTAGCTAAGAGGCAGAGAAAAGGTGCAGGTATTGAAACGTAACCTTAATCTAACTAAAGGGGAGTTTCAGAAATATCCAGATTTACATACTTCCCTTTTAAAAAATCAGGGAATAAGGACAGTGCCACAGAGGCTCACTGGCAGAATTCTCGTCTGCCATGCTGGACACATGGATTCCATTCCCGGTGCCTGCCCATGCAAGGAAAAACTCAGAGAGGAAGACATCAAAGAACATAAATATGAAGATGTTGAAGGTAAAATATCCTTTACAAAAATTTGAACTCAAAAGTTTAAAAAGACAATAAAAACTAAAAAGAGGCTGTAATGATGGAAATAAACTTGACAAAAAGTATATGATACCTACATCTTAAATATTTTTTCCCCTATCTTTATTCTTTGGTACATAAATGAAAAGCTGTAGGAGACCACGGTGATTTGTGTGCACTAAGGGCCCTCTCCTAGCTCAGATAAACACGTTGAATTACATAATGCAGAAAACCCAGGAAAAAAGGGGAAGAAACCAAGGAAATCTTCTAGACCCACTACTGACCTAAATTTAGAAATATAAATGAAAAACACTCTTGCATTGTACTATGATCCTCCCTTCTACTTTTCTTCCTACTTTTTTCTTTGAAACTGTATGAAACAGATGACATTCACTCCCCATGTTTATTTGAGAAACATTTATAAAGGGATGCTCCAGTAGGAGAGATCAGATGCATGGGAGGCACTAAGGTTTGACTGAGAAAAGGAGAACTGAAAAGAATGATAATAAGGTACTGCATCAACATAGGGGCCCTCCAGGCCAAGGGAGGGGCTGAGGCTCTAACACAGGGTCACTGAGCAAAGAGCAAGCTGGGGCCTGAAAAGCCTCTTGTTGTGGAAGAATAAGAGCCAAGCAGGAAACCCGTTTACGCTGAGATGAAGCTGGGGCAGAAATGCTTCTGACTTCACTCTGGGCCTCAGCTCAGGAGACCTGAAGAAGACAGAGAACAGTGTTATTTCAGACCCAACTTGGCAAGCTACTTCCTTCCCCCTATCTCAGGGCCACATGTTATCGTATTGTAGGAAGGAGAAAAAAAAAAAATCAAGTCTCCTTAAGCCAATGCTACTCTGGAGCGCAGGCCTTCTAAATGGAGAGAGAAAGCTTTAGTAAAAACTGCCTGATCAGGCGTCTGGATGAGAAACATCTTTCTCATTGTTTCTGTTTCCCTTATTGTCACAGCTACCAGCAGTTCTAAGAGCAAAAAATCTCCCTCTAAAAGAGGATTAAAAGGCATTACCTGTTGGCTGAAGTCCAGAGTGTCCTGGGAAGAGAGGGAAAGATGTATAATTGTAAGATACAGAGGCAAATCTGCTCCAAAGCAACGTTCCCATCCCAAGACCTCTCATAAGATTTCTCTAACACCACAACCCACACCACATGAGCTCAGGGCAGAGAGGAGGCAAGATAATGAGAGGCCAAGACCCATGTAGCTTCTGCCACACAATCTAATGTCATTGCATTAGATTTGTTTTTGTTTGTTTGTTTGCTTTTTGGCATGGGCAAGCTGCAGGAATTGCACATGGGTCTCTGGCATGGCAGGTAAGAATTCTACCACGGAGTCACCACTGCACCGCTGCACCGCCCTTCATTACCCTTTGAGCCTCCGTCATCTGCACTCAATGACTCAACATGTTAAACTTCCCCTTATCTCCCACAGACCAGAATCCCTCATACTATGATATAAACACGGAAAGTTGATTTCTAAATTTTCAGGAAAATTTGAG